>OY986065.1:4552004-4731928 GCA_963920205.1 Stenodema calcarata
TACACCACTGGAAAAGAAAATCAAACTTTGGGAGCCGAAGAAACAAGCTATACTCGAACGAATTGGACACGGTATGACTACTGGCTATGAAACAGCTTTTAAGAACCGATTGCAATCTTGGTTCATGCGAAATGATTCACCTTCAGATTTACCAACTTTCCTTTCTAAAGTGAAAGATGATGTAAAAATTAAAATAAGAGACGCATTAAATGAATTTACATCTATCAAGGTCAATGTACTTGTGGAGTGTACGTTCAAAAATACGGTTGGTGAGTTACAAGATAAAGCGTTCAAAACACGAAACAAAGCGATACAAGTTGATACAAATCTTGATGACGTTGTTAAGAAATTTAATGAAAAATTGCAAAATGAGATGGAGGAGGCTCAGTTGAAAAAAAGTGGATGGTCTTTGCATCATATAGAAGGTTTACGTTTAAGGATTAATAAAAATATTCCTTTGAAGGGAAGTACTTACATCCAACTCCCGCCGCAAATCGAAAATAAACGTGCTTGTATTAATGTAAAGAATGACGATAATTTATGCTTTAAATATTCAATTCTAGCGAAATTCATTACTAAGGATGGACAACGTGTGAGTAAATATGTCAATCTCGACCATCCCTACGATTTTTCTTGCATAGATTTTCCTACTCCTCTAAAGCAGATCAAAAAATTCGAGAATATCAATAACATTTCTATTAATGTGTACGGATTGGATGATGCTTGCAAAATATACCCTCTCAAAGTGACAAAAGAGGAATTACTCGATCACCGCGATCTCCTTCTCATAAACGACGATTCGGGTACATACCATTATGTTTACATAAAAAATTTCGAAAAATTGGTTGTAAGACAGTTGACAAAACGCAACGGACAAATAATCGTCTGTAAAAGGTGTTTTACCAAATTCGACGATCGATATGACAAATCAAAAGAGGAAAAATTAGCTGAACACCGAGAATACTGTATGGAAAATAAAGCAATTCGTGTAGACATGCCTACAAAAAAACCGTACATTGAGTTCGAACATTGTGAAAGAATGTTGAAGGTTCCTTACGTTGTATATGCTGATTTTGAAGCATTACTAGAGCCTATAGCAGAAAGTTCAACAGAATCCTGTACCAAAACCATTCAAAAGCATGTACCTATGAGTTATTGCCTCTATGTAAAGAAATCTGATGAAGTTGAGGATGTTCAGTTAGACATACCATCAGAACCGATTGTCTACAGGGGAAAGGATGCAGTCTCTCACTTTGTTCAACAAATAAAAACAATAGCAGAGACGATTTCGACAGCTTATTCGATGAATACTCCAATGACTCCACTATCTGACAGAGAGCAAATGATCTTTAGATCTGCAAAGAAATGTTACTTGTGCAACTCACAGTTCACTGAAAGTGATGGGAAAGTACATGATCATTGCCATATTACTGGTAAATACAGGGGACCCGCCCACAATAGCTGTAATCTGAGATGTAGGAACCCAAAATTTATTCCAGTCCTAATACATAACCTCTCTGGGTACGACTCACATTTCATTGTAAAGGAGCTTGGATACGACGATAAAGAAATTGAGGTTATTCCGAATTCCGAAGAAAAGTATATATCGTTCACTAAAAAAGTAGCAGGAGGATTCAAAATCCGATACATTGACACCTTCAGGTTTATGTCAGCAAGTCTGGACGCATTGGCCAAAAATGTTCCTGAATTTAAAGAGACGACAAAGTTTCATTCTTTGGACGATCTAGCTCTAATGAAGAGAAAAGGAGTGTTCCCGTATGAATACATCTCGTCCTGGGAAAAATTGGAAGAAACCGCTCTGCCTCCTAAAGAAGCATTCTACAGCAGATTACAAAAACGTGGTATAACGAATGAGGATTATCAACATGCGAAAACAGTATGGCAACACTTCAATTGTGCTACACTTGGAGAGTATAGTGATCACTACCTCAAGACGGATGTTCTCCTACTAGCAGATGTGTTCGAAAACTTCAGAGATACAATTCATATAAGCCATAAACTTGACCCAGCTCACTACTTTACATTACCTGGGTTATCATGGGATGCAATGCTTAAATATACAGAAATGAGACTGGACCTTTTAACTGATTACGATCAGATTTTGATGATTGAAAAGGGGATACGAGGTGGAATTTGTCAAGCTTCTCACAGATATGTCAAAGCCAATAACAAATATATAAAGGATTACAACCCCAACGAAGAACCTACTTTCATCAGTTATCAGGACTGTAACAATCTTTATGGGTTTGCTATGTCAAAACCTCTACCCTACGGTGGATTCAACTGGTGCAAAGAAGATATTGATGTATTGAGTTTGAATGAAGATGATCAATATGGGTACATCATGGAGGTTGATGTTGATTACCCACAACACCTGCACAAATCACACAACTATCTTCCCTTCCTCGCAGAAAATATCATACCTCCCGGGGATACAACCACAAAATTGACGCCTCATCTAGGAAAACGTGAACGTTATGTGGTGCATTACATGGCACTGAAGCAAGCCATAGCTCACGGCTTAAAAGTCGAGAAGATCCATCGTGTATTGAAATTCAAACAATCGCAGTGGTTACAACCTTACATTGTCTTGAACACAGAATTTAGAAAGAACGCTAAAAACAATTTTGAAAAAGACCTATTCAAGTTGATGAATAATGCAATTTTTGGTAAAACAATGGAAAATATTAGGAATAGACTAACCATACACCTTGTGTCAGATGCTAAAAAGTTGGAAAAACTCATTGCAAAACCAGAATTTTTAGATAGAACTATTTACAGTGAAAATCTAGTTGCGGTACATATGGCTAAAAAATCAATAACATTCAATAAGCCAATATACATTGGTATGAGTATACTTGATATTTCAAAAACAACAATGTATGAGTACCATTATGATATAATGCTGCCAAGATTCGGACCTGAAAGATTGACACTTTGTTATATGGACACAGACAGTTTTATATACGCAATAAAGACAGACGATCTACATCTCGATATATTGAATATGTTAGACTACATGGATACATCCGATTATCCTCAAGATCATCTCTGCTTCTCTATAAAAAATAAAAAAGTACTCGGTAAATTCAAAGATGAAATGAATGGGAAAATAATAGCTAAGTTTATAGCTCTCAGAGCGAAAATGTATGAGATTCTAACAGAAGACGATAGGGAGATAAAGAAAATCAAGGGTATTAGTAAGAATGTAGTTGAAAAAGAAATAAAATTCGAAGATTATTACAAATCCTTATTTTTGGCTAATATAGTTAGAAAGCAGATGGTTGTTATCCAATCGAAACAACACAACGTTGTGACCGCGCAAGTTAACAAAATTGCTTTATCCCCATTTGATACTAAAAGGAAAATATTGGAGGACGGTGTATCAACAGTTGCCCATGGGTACTTGGAATAACACCCCACTGACAAATGAAAAAAACAAAAAAAAAAAACCAAAAAACAAAAAAAAAAAAAACAAAAAAAAATTAGCAAAATGTTGATTATAAATAATATTTGCAGAAAAAAAAGTACCTATATAGAAAATTAATTTACTTCTGATTTTTAGCAATAAGTGTGAAGGTATTAGACTACTTTTGTTATTCAACTTGTTATTTTTTCTAAGATATTGTATTTATGTTATCCGCATCGAATATAGCACCATTAAGACTTCAATATAAATAATGCTAAACATGTACTAACAAAAAAAAAAAAAAAAACTGATCGAACTAACCGGTTGCGTTGCAATCAAAGGTAACGAAATCTACCGATGATCGCCTCATTTTAAAAAGTGTGTATGAATGGGCCTCTAGCGTGGTCGTAAAGACCCCCAAGCTGTATGAACTGAACTCAGGATAGGTAATTGTGAATATTCATCCTCTAACATCCTACAGATGTACATAATATTATGAAGACCCCCGCAATGCCCTTTTGACTGTCCAAAATGATTTGGTTATAACGATTCGCAGTATTCTCCAGTCAAAAAACGGTCCTATTAGTGCTGAAAAACCTCTATTTAATTGGACTAAAAAGAGTCTGTGAGGACGTCCATTCGAAAACATGTAACCGATCGGAAGCACGGCAGAAATCTAAACGCCCGAAATGGTAGGTATGGCTATATCTATGGAAATGTTCTTACCGGAAACACGGCGTCCCCATTAGCCCCCCTATTTCGCCCAAAATGGTATAACTATTCCTTAGAGACACACCTACCGGAAACACGGCATTTTCCCCACTAACACTAGAAAACTTAATAATTATTTTTAGCAATAGAATTGTATGAAAGGGCCTCTAGCGTGGTCGTAAAGACCCCCAAGCTGTATGAATGGAACTCAGGAACGTTGTAATCAAAGGTAACGAAATTTACCGATGATCGCCTCGTTTTAAAAAGTGAGTGTGAATGGGCCTCTAGCGTGGTCGTAAAGACCCCCAAGCTGTATGAATGTTTAGTATGTAAGTAGGACTCCATCGAAGTGCCTTCACCTTGACGTGGTGATGGAGCTTTTAACTAAGAAAGGCACAATGTCAGATATACAATATACAGATGTCATCTGTATATCAGAAATAGTCTCACCATGAACCTTTTGAAAACTAAATGCATTTACCTTCTCAATAAATAAAAATAGGACTTCTTAATGGCTCTAAATCCCAAGTGTATAAGGCAAACTGTAATGCAGTAAGAAACTTGTGTAGCTGCATGGAGATAAAAAGGCCGAATTCGATAATACGAGTATATATGGGTGTTCACTTAGATCAACATCTCAAGTGGAAGGATCATGAAGCACCATTAGTCAATAAATCGGGAAATCCTTGCATTACTTTCAAATGCTTCGAAGTAGGCTCAAAGAAAATCTTGAAATGTAGTATTATGCTCATATACGTCGCATCTCAACTTATCGCATCATTTTATGGGGAGGTTCTTATGCGTGTACCTTTGATAATATAAACATAGCAATGAATTCAGTTTTTAAGAAAAGCAACTAATGTCCATAAGCACAAACCTTCGATGTTCTCGCTCCTAGAATGGCTTACATTCATAAACAACTGAATGTATTTACCAAATCATCGGTGATTAAACCGTCTCGGGTAAAATTTACATTTAATGTCATCTATTTCATCCAGATACCTCAATCTCAGAATGATTTCTCCCATCCCTATTTGAACACTCAACAGTAACATTTTAAAAAATTGGTTTTTTTGAATATTTTTGAAGTTGGAAATAATGAAAGTAAAACAGGTTTAATTTAGGATAATGAATATATTATAATTATATTTTAGGTAATTTTATAACTAGGATTATTCGAGTAATTTACGGCAGATGTCGTACCTACATTTTTGCATTGAACCAGTAGCGTAAATAGGATTTTGATTTGGAGGGTGATTAACCTGGAAGGAGATACTACCGACGGATCCCCAGGGGGGTCTTACCCCGGAGAAGTTTGAGAATTTATACTCGTAAAAGCGCATTTTAACACCTTCTAGATTTTATTTTTAAACAAATTGTATTTTTGACATTTTGTGTCTTTACTATGGCACATAAATGAAAAATCGTCACGCGGAGAGCGTTACGCGGAGTTTCTGATGATTTTCGCTTACAACCGATTCGTTGCTACGGAACTTTATCTTCGCCACTTATCATCGTACAAAAATCGTTCACCACTCGTTGGATAGCTCTCGATTTACCTAACCATATTACGTTAACCACTGCTGAGTGCGTGGCCGACAAGCGGCGGTATGAGCGTGATTGTTTAAATAATTGTTTACACACTGGTGATCATTCTCAATAATTTATATTGTCAACACGAATGCAAGCGTCATATAAGTTTTTGATGGGAGGGGGCGCAAAGACATAAAATGTCCCTCGTGGTTGCGTACTTGTACGAAAGCTGTACCCACCGTTTTTTTTCTTTTTCTAATTATTATTATTATTATTAGTCTTTGGGGAGTGATTGATCACCTGATCACCCTCCTCATTTACGCGATTGCATTGAACACCTTAATACCAAATAAATGAGCGTTCCTGATGCATAATAATTATTTGTATTCGTATTACTAAAAAGCAGGGAAAAGACGAGCCTGGAATACATACATTCTCCTCGTCCCCATATACCAATGTGGGGGAATGTGATTAAGTAACGAACCTAAAACCATTCGTTCAAGTTAACGATATGCGAACATAAACACATACTACCTTGGTATTTGTTTAATAAAATTACGGATCTCCCATGAACGAGTAGGTTCTTGAGTCTCCACTATACACCACATTTGTGGAAGATTTCTAAATAGTATTCTCATCACACGTTTAGGCTGCGAATTTATAATATAAATACGGCTTATACAGCTTACAAAAATGTAATTACTTCACTCCTAATTAGTGGGTCTACTCGGATGATCCACATATCTCACCCGTCGAAGTAATAGCATAGTTGGCACAGTGGTTATGATAACTAATTAGAGTCGCGGAGTTCGCGAGATCGATTCCCATTACCGCGAATAATACTTTTTGACCTTGAAACAATAGCGTGGTACGATATGAGGTTCCGAATGAGTCTGGAGGAAGGTTACAACTGCTGTTATCGTCCGCCTTCCAGGTCTGTCAGGTTATCCCCACTAGCCCCTGCGCCAGATCTCTCCTTTTCCCCCTACTTGGAAAGGAAAAGACGTTACAAGATTTGGATGGCGACTTCGAAATATTTAAGGCTATGCGCAACAAGGTTAAGAAAATGATTCAAAATGTTAAATTTAATCATTTTAAGAATTCTCTGGACCCATCCCTACCAATGAAGGCTCTATGGAAAAATATACATTCCTTCGGTTTCACAGCTAAACCTGTTTCTTTCCTTCCTGTTGAACCCAATGCAATAATTGTTGATTGCAATCATTGATAATTATTAATGCCCATTTTGCAAAAAAATAATCCCTTGCCATTCGCCTTTTCTATGCCCACTAATACCTGACGAAGTTCGACCACTCTGGGGGTAGACGGTTCTGTGGAAGCACAGACTTGATATACCCTCTGGGTGGGCATACTGCCTAACCCCCCCGAGAAACAGGGGGACTCAGCAGCCATTCATTACGTGGTAGCAGAACGTTTTACAAAGAAACTTGTGAACATTGTGAGTAGTGACGTTCCGATATTACCGATATTAGTAATATCGATACATTTGTTTCGATACTTCCGATATTTGTATCGATATCAAGATTCGATAATATCGGGATATCGAATGAAGCTTTACAGTATCGAATCAAAATATCGAATCCAGACATCGGAAGGAGGTTACTTACCTACGTCCAACATAGCACCAGCCGTGACACCTAAAGAGAAGGAGAAAGTAGAAGAAGAAGGAGGAGGTTACATTACAGCCTAGCTTTACCATTGTGCTGTGCGTTTGCCGTTTGTTTATGGGTCTGTTCGGAGAACGTCCGGGACTGCCCAGGATTGCCCCCTCCCCTCTTTTGGCCGTTCTGAGAAGACAAGGGACGAAACTGATCCTAATGCTGAGATAGGTGGATCATTGTAGGCCCAAACACGATTATATTTTGAATGGAATTACAGAATTTGAGGATAATGATATCCTCAAATTCTGTAATTCCATTATAAGTACTGCAAAAAAAAGTAAGAATTATCGATATCAAATGATACTTTCAATATCGATATTTCCTTTCGATAATATCGGAGTATCGATACCGTGCTTTCGATATTGATTTGATACCAAATATCGGAACGTCACTAATTGTGAGTGCATCAGACTTGAAGGAGACGTAATGCTGATTTCAAAAGTGGGATGGAACGTTGACAAAAAATGTGGCAAAGCAGAGAAAATTGAGGTTTCCAATAAAAAAAAAACACGGTTTTCTCGAGAGAGAAGAAAAAAGACCTTTGATAGGGCATAACTGTGGAACAGAATGAGATAGAAACATGCGGTTGGCGGCGTTCAACTACATTTTTGATCTAGTTTCTCCGTCTTGGGTAGTGTCACCCTGTATATATATATTTTTTCTCTTTTTGGTTGATTATCTTCGATAATGAACCATTGGAATCGCCCAAAGAAAAAATCTTTTAACCCCCCCTCAAAATTTGTTGGTTTACGTTTCAAGACACGTAGATTCAGAAAATCGAATAAAAAAAAATCCGTCCGTCACCCGTACGCCGTACGCCGTACGCCGTCCCCCGTACGCGCCACTTTGCCCAGTTAGCCCAGAAATTTGGTTTCTGGGTTTGGACCAGCCCCACAATGATCCTCGAAACTTTTCATAACCCTAGGCCAAGGGGAAGGGGTTCAAAACGAACTTTGAAATTTCGACAATGTCATATCTCTAAAAATTCTCATGAAACGGTGTAATTATTAGTTCACTTTTGAATGACCTGAAAAATTACGAATCTTTTAAGACCAATTGGATTTTTGTGCGACCAGCCGTTCGTTCACAGTGAGCGCGCAAAGGTTTAGGAAAAACACTAAACTTTCGCGTCGAAAACGGCCGCTACGTGGGCCAACCCCCCAGACGCCCAGAATAAAACTACCTTTTTTCATCTTCCCGGTAAACTACAGTCTAGAAATTTTAACCATGAGTCGGGGATAGACCACATTGCAATATTTACTCGGTTTCTCATCTGTAAAATTGTTTAAATAATACCTTTTTGTAATAATACAAATTAAATTTTGATGATGAGCTATTGACTTGAAATTGGCACTCTCTAACCACCTGTGGCTAACATCAACCACTTCTGGCTAGCCTTAACAATCAGTGGCAAACATCAACCACTTCTGGGTAGCTTTAACAATCTGTGGCACTCTCTAACCACCTGTGGCTAACATCAACCACTTCTGGGTAGCTTTAACAATCTGTGGCACCCTCTAACCACCTGTAGCTAACATCAACCACTTCTTGGTAGTTTTAACAATTTGTGGCTACCTCTAACCACGTGTAGCTAACATCAACCACTTCTGGCTAGCTTTAACAATCTGTGGCAAACATCAACCACTTCTGGCTAGCTTTAACAATCTGTGGCACCCTCTAACCACCTGTAGCTAACATCAACCACTTCTGGCTAGCTCTAACCACCTGTGGCACCCTCTAACCACCTCTAGCAAACATCTACCACTTCTGGCTAGCTTTAACAATCTGTGGATACCTCTAACCACCTGTAGCTAACATCAACCACTTCTGGCTAGCTCTAACCACCTGTAGCTACTTCTAACCACTTGTGGCCGACCTCTAACTTGTGGCTTTCCCCTCATTTCCAGAGCTCGAACTCGGCAAACTCCTCCGGTCTCGGATCCTCCCCGACCTCCTCGTCGAAGAGCCGCCGCCCGTCGTCGTCGGCGAGAAACCCGTCGACCTTCCTCTCCCGACGGTTCCGCCCGGAACGGACTTTGGACGAACCGAAGGGAAACCCGACTTCCTCCTCACCCTCGGCCTCGCCAAACTGCCTTCGAAAACCGTCATACGAGGTAAACAATTTTTTTTTTTTTTTGTGTCGATTTTTTTCGACTGCTCGATCCAAACCTAATTTTGTGGTTGTTGTTGTTTTCTTCCTACCAGAGCGTGAGTCGATGTGGAACGAGGTCCTCAGCGAGCGGAGGCGAAGGGACAGGACGAGTCGGACGACTGAGTACCTCGAGAAGGCGCAGGAGGCGACGAACGATCTCCTGGCGTCGGACAGCGACGCCGTGGCGCCCGGCGCCGCTTGGACGGGCGTCGAACACGTCGCCGCCGCCTACCTCCAGTACAGCATAGGTAACGAAACGGGGGGGAGGGGATTGTAAACTGAAATGAATGGTTAACTGAGTTGCCCCGTTAGGTAACGAAACGGGGGGGAGGGGATTGTAAACTGAAATGAATGGTTAACTGAGTTGCCCCGTTAGGTAACGAAACGGGGGGGAGGGGATTGTAAACTGAAATGAATGGTTAACTGAGTTGCCCCGTTAGGTAACGAAACGGGGGGGAGGGGATTGTAAACTGAAATGAATGGTTAACTGAGTTGCCCCGTTAGGTAACGAAACGGGGGGGAGGGGATTGTAAACTGAAATGAATGGTTAACTGAGTTGCCCCGTTAGGTAACGAAACGGGGGGGAGGGGATTGTAAACTGAAATGAATGGTTAACTGAGTTGCCCCGTTAGGTAACGAAACGGGGGAGAGGGGATTGTAATCTGAAATGAATGGTTAACTGAGTTGCCCCGTTAGGTAACGAAACGGGGGGGAGGGTATTGTAAACTGAAATGAATGGTTAACTGAGTTGCCCCGTTAGGTAACGAAACGGGGGGGAGGGGATTGTAAACTGAAATGAATGGTTAACTGAGTTGCCCCGTTAGGTAACGAAACGGGGGGGAGGGGATTGTAAACTGAAATGAATGGTTAACTGAGTTGCCCCGTTAGGTAACGAAACGGGGGGGAGGGGATTGTAAACTGAAATGAATGGTTAACTGAGTTGCCCCGTTAGGTAACGAAACGGGGGGGAGGGGATTGTAAACTGAAATGAATGGTTAACTGAGTTGTCCCGTTAGGTAACGAAACGGGGGGAAGGGGATTGTAAATTGAAATGAATGGTTAACTGAGTTGCCCCGTTAGGTAACGAAACGGGGGGGAGGGGATTGTAAACTGAAATGAATGGTTAACTGAGTTGCCCCGTTAGGTAACGAAACGGGGGGAAGGGGATTGTAAATTGAAATGAATGGTTAACTGAGTTGCCCCGTTAGGTAACGAAACGGGGGGGAGGGGATTGTAAACTGAAATGAATGGTTAACTGAGTTGCCCCGTTAGGTAACGAAACGGGGGGAAGGGGATTGTAAATTGAAATGAATGGTTAACTGAGTTGCCCCGTTAGGTAACGAAACGGGGGGGAGGGGATTGTAAACTGAAATGAATGGTTAACTGAGTTGCCCCGTTAGGTAACGAAACGGGGGGGAGGGGATTGTAAACTGAAATGAATGGTTAACTGAGTTGCCCCGTTAGGTAACGAAACGGGGGGATTGTAAACTGAAATGAATGGTTTGCTGAGTTGCCCCCTTTAACCCGGGGAGGTTAGGCAATTACGCCCGATCCAGAGGGATATGTTGGTCTGCGTTCACAGAGCCAGATATGCCTACAGTGGGATCACAAACACGGGAAGGAACAACTTAGCAAACCATTACAAAGCTGAGCCCAAATCCGGGGGTAGCCGATGTAAACTGAGCCCAATCCTTCTCACCTGCCCAATCCCATGATGTGTAAACTCAGCCCAGGATGCCCTCATACTCGTCATCTCCTCAACTCGTTCACTGTAAACTGAGCCCAATTCTTCCTACTTGCCAATCCCTTGATGTGTAAACTCAGCCCAAGATGCACTCATACTCGTCATCTCCTCAACTCTTTCACTGTAAACTGAGCCCAACTCACTTTGTAAACTGGGTTTTTTTTTTGTTTTTTAGAACGCGAAAAGGAACGACGAGTCCTGCGCAGGACGTTGGCGGACTGCGAGAAGAAAACGGAGGAGGACAAAAGGACTGTGGAGCGGCTCGAGGGCGACCTGACGGCTCTGCGGAAGGCGAAAACGGCCCTCGTCAAAGAGCGCGAAGGTCTCGAAGAGGAAACGGCTCGTCTCAAAGGACTCGCTCAGGCCCTTCTCGGTACCTGATAGTCGTTTTTAAGGGCGTCAAAGAGGGAAAATTAACCGTCAGAAATGAGTTCAGGTCCGTTCGAAAGCGGTTCTGTGGTTCTACGGCTCGACTTAACTCTGCTGCGCGACTCTAAGGGCCGGTTGGGGCAACCTCACTTAGCGAGGGTTAACGTGGGTTGGAGAAAATCTTCGATTAGCGCTGTGACAACCTCAGTTAGTGAGAGTTAACGTGGGGTGGAGAAAATCTTCGATTAGCTTGTGGTGGCAACCTCAGTTAGCGAGAGTTAACGTGGGTTGGAGAAAATCTTCAATTAGCGCTGTGGCAACCACAGTTAGCGAGAGTTAACGTGCGTTGGAGAAAATCTTCGATTAGCGCTTTGTGGCAACCTCAGTTATCGTTATGGTAACAGGAGAATCTGACTTAACGCTAGTGGTGTTGAACAGTTCAACTATAGTTACTATCTATAGTTTCTGACTAACGAAAACTATTGATAGTTTCTGACTATCGAAAACTAACGATAGTCAGCAGACTATCGATAGTAGTATCGGAACCAACTGAAAACCCGCAGTGTTATCAGATGCGTTATTCATGCTTACCTATTGGGAACATGTCATGTTCCCAATAGGTAAGCATGAATAACGCATCTGATAACGCAATACAGAGGCCAGATTTGATAAGACATTTGAAAAGAGATGAGTGTTGAAACTATCGATAGTACTATCGATTCTATCGATAGTTTTGGGAAAAACCATCGATACTATCGGAAACCGAAAATATCGATAGTTCAACACCACTAGTTCATGGAAAGGCTCAACAAATTTCGATGAATCTGAACAGCTGAGAATAAAAGAATGTCATTCCTGGAATGACTACGTATTGTAGAAGCTGTTCACTTCTCGGAATGAATTCAATTTGAACGGTAGCGGGCACTAGGGATGGGATATCGGTATCCAATATTATCGAAATATCGATATTAAGCGTCCGATATTTTGATATCGATACCGACACTTTCGATATCAGGCGATATCGGTATCGGGTTGATCAGCTCCACCTGTGTCCAGCATGGCTGCGGCCAGGACGTATCGCTAACTGCAGCTGCCACAACGACTTTCCCCGCTTTCAGCCTTAACCCTAGTTAAATCTCGGGTTCCCTAACGCTGCGTTAACGTGGATCTGCCACAACCGGCCCTAATTGCATCCAGTTTAAACCATTTTCATCCAGTTCAAACCAGTTTTTCTCGGTTCACACCAGTTTAACCCAGTTTAAACCATGTGTATCCATTTAAAACCTGTTTCATCCAGTTCAAGCCCACCCAAAGAGGTCAAACTCAACTTCTCACTCGATTTCACAACCACAAAAAATAATTAACAAGAAAAAAAAAACCAATAATTACCACTATTATTTATTATAACGTAATAACATTAGATACATAACCTCATGTATCACTTTACCGTACTGTGTATTTATAATTACGACGTATTTAAAATTTTGTACATAAAAAAAACCTTGTCATTCCTTTTAATTTATTAATTTTTTCTGCCATTCTTTGTCAATCGGTAGTAATTATTTAAACTGTAATAAATAAGTAAGTATGTTAATAAGTAAACAATTCTCCCTCGCCCTTACGTGGATAATACGACGGCTTTTGTACATTAAAATAAAATTTTAAAAAAACCAAAAAATTTTTGAACAAGTGCGTATTTGTTTTTCTAGTGTGTTGTAGTAAATTTAAATTAAAAAAAAAAACAAAGAAATTTTACCAATTTTTAGCGCTTTGTTCGTAATTTGTACTTATGCGAATTTTTTTGAAATGTGTTGATTTTGTGTGTAAATATGATGATGATGATGATGTGTGGGGAGAAAAGGTGGACAAATTACGGATGTTTAGGGACAACAAAAATCAATTATATGGACAATGATGGTGTAATTGGAGGTGTGTTGTTTATTTGTGTTTGATGTCGAATTCCCAGTTTTGAACGTTTTTGGAGAAAACAAAGTGTGGTACCGGAGAGAAAACTGTGTCGCGAGTTGGCCCACTGAATGAGAAATAATGTCTTGAGAAGCTGGAAAAATGTTTTAGTATCTTCGATTGGGAGTCGCTTCAAAAGGGAGAGACAAAAAAAAAAAAAAAACACGAAAAATTTTCGACTTTTTTTCAGTTTTTCGGTTGTAACTCGAAAACGGGTGGTTTTTGGTGCGTGACCGCTCAGAGATAAATTGAAGGGGATCAAATTCTGCGTCGATGCACCCCAGAAATAATTAATTCGGTCCAGCAGTTTGGCCACCACACGCCTTCAAAGATTCGGCCTCTTTTGGCTGTAGCTCCAAAACTACTCGTCCGATCCAAAATTTCTTTGTTTCTTCTTAAAGCTGATCGAATTTACTATCAGACCTCATATATGACATTTTCAAACCGACAAGTGTGTTTTTACAGAGGAGTGCGACTTACCGCAGGTGAGCCAATCTTTGAAGGCGTGTGGTGGCCAAACTGCTGGACCGAATTTAACTTTTCTGGGATGCATCGACGCAGAATTTGATGCCCTTCAATTTATCTCTGAGCGGTCATGTACCAAAAACCACACGTTTTTGAGTTACAACCGAAAAACTGACAAAAAAATCGAAAAATGTGGTTTTTGGTCACACACATTCACTTCATTTTCGATTTTTTCTTCAGTTTTTCGGTCGTAACTCGAAAACGGGTGGTTTTTGGTTCGTGACCGCTCAGAGATAAATTGAAGGGCATCAAATTCTGCGTCGATGCATCCCAGAAAAGTTGAATTCAGTTCAGCAGTTTGGCCACCACACGCCTTCAAAGATTGGCTCACCTCCGGAAGATCTGATCAATCTGTATTTCTCTACTGAGTCAGCAGTGTTTTGCCCGACTTTTCAGCAGAGCCAAAAAACCATAGATGGTTTTCTCTGCCAGTGACTATTTCTCTGCCAGATCTGCCAATGACTATGTTTACTGAGTAATTCAGTCAAATAAATCGATAGATTTAGTGTTACCTAACTTAGGTACCTAACTTGGACTTAGGTCGAACCGCCAAGAGAAGACACTTCGAATGGTGCGCGTTGAATTATTGAATAGGTATTGATACTTTTCTCTTTATTTTTCTCTCAGTAGCATGTTTTTCTCATAACCATTCAACATGTTTCACATTTTAGTTAATAAATCCAGTATTGCTGCATGGCTATAAGAGCGAATTTTCAAAGAAATAACTGGTTTTATGTAAAATGTCTCTATTGAAGGACCCCCCCTCCAACATCACCAAAACTCTCATCAGCTTGTGGACATTTCAACGCTGAAAACGCCGGAGAAGACAGAATTGCGATATCCGTCATCAGATTAAGGCAGAATTAACCATGAAGAACGTATTCTTCATCTTCAAAATACTCGAGTTTGCGACTAAAATTAGGTATCGCAATTCCGGCTTCACGATCGTGTTCAGCGTGTAAAAACCTTTAAAATGAGGTGTCACTTGTCGGACTTTCATTTTTAGGGACGCCCCCCCCCCGCACCTCCCAAAACCCCCCTCATAATTTGGGAATTTCTACGCTAAACACGTCGGTGAAGTCAGAATGGCGGTATCTCAGTCCGTTATCAGATAAGAGCAGAGTTAACATGAAGATGATATCAAGTAACAACCACGTTTCTTCATCTTCAAAGTGCTCCAGTTTGAGAACGGAATAAGATATCGCAATTCTAACTTCACCACCGTATTCAGCGTCTAAAAACCTTTAAAATGACTTGTCGGACTGTTTTATTTTTGGAATTTCAGGGTAATCCCCCCCCCCCCCCCCCTAAAACTCCCCGAAACCAACCGAAAATAGTAACGTAGTAGAAAACTTTCTGTATCTGTATCTCATCGGGGAAGAAGAATCCGTCAATCCTTTCAAGTTTACAACGAATCTGAATGCTCTCGCCAAGAATTTTGTATTTCGCCCGAAGGAGAATCTGCATTTGAACGGCGACCGGTCTGTTTCACACGACTGATTCAATCAGTATTTCAATTCCCTAAGGAGAATCTACTTTTCATTCACGATAAATCTGTATCTCACCTGCGAAGAATCTGCTTTTCATCTACATGATGATCTACAAGATAATTTGACACGAGGGTAAGACGACAAAAAAAAAAAAAAAACCGTTAGAATTATATACAATCAATTTATATTTCATAATGATCAACATATTGCAATAAATCCATACGATATTGTTTAAAAAATGTCTATAATAAAATCACATTAAAAAAAAAAAACGAAAACATTGGTGAATAAAATTTGTTGTTGTTTCAAAGTCGATAACAAGTGGAGGAGGTTGAGACTTATTCGATTTTTTTCTCGACGTTTCGAGTTGGACGAAGGGAATCGTGAAGGGGGGAGGAGAAAATCGGATTTAAGTTCGATTAGTGTACGATATCGATTGAGGCGAGTCGAAGGATTGGAATCGATACGTGAGAGGACGTCTGAAATCGATACATAGCGGCGTTAACCATTTATTTAAAAATAAAAAATAAATAAAATCAAAATCAAAGATAATAAACCAAAAACGAACACAAAACTCGACTTGTACACAAAAATCAAAAGTAAAAAACAAGTAAAGCCAGTAGGTACATACTACGACTACTAGGTACATACTCATATACCCCCCCCCCCCCCTCCTCTTATACTCATATACAAGTTTTATTCATTTTTATCAAGTCCATCTACCCGGTTACAATGATTACAATTCCGTTACAATGTTTACGATTCCCCATCACCTTTTCGGAAAAACCCCAAAAAACAACGAAGTTTCGATTCCATGCCCAACTTCAACGTCTTCATAACAAAATTTATTAATATTTTGTTATGTTTAAAATATTTAATAACGTGGTTTCAAATCAAAATAAATAAATTAAATAAATTTAAAAAAATACGTCATAAACAAGCGTCGCACTGAATATACAAAACATCGCTCTTTACCAGAAAAAAAGTACTTAAATGTACAACTTTCATTAATTTTTATTGATTAAAAAAATTGAAATAAAATATAAAAAACAACTGAAAAATCGTCGCTATCACGTTTTTGTTTTTGAATTGAAAAAATAAACAAAAAATGCAAAAAAACTTGCTAAACATCATTACTTAGGTAAACAAAAAAAATTAAAGAAATCATTATCAAATTAGGTAAAAATCATTGTTAGTACGTATTAGTTTTTTAATTTAAAAAAAATCAGTAAATAATCAACAAATGGAAGCTAAAAAAATGACAACTTATTAAGTTTTTGAATTGAGATAAATCAGCAAATAATAAAAAAGTAGCTAAATAATCATTAGGAGGTTATGGTTTTTTTATTTTATTTTTTATTGTATATGTGAATTTGTTGGGGTAATTTGTATTTGTACACTTATAAACAACTAATATCTTCATAGATTTTTTAAAAATCAATTTTTAGCTATTTTAACAGTACTTAATTTTAAAAAAAGTGTGATTTTTTGTTGTTTTTTTTGGCGCTATTTTCGTCTTAAGATTTTGGTTTATTATCTTCGATAATGAACCACTGGAATCGCCCAAAGAAAAAAATTTGTTTAATACACAATTTTTCATAAACAACGAGGTGAAGGAGGACGTGTAATAAATAAAATTTAAACAAAAAAATAGTACAAATAAATTTATAAACGACTTTTTAACAAAACTTAATCTTAAGTGTATTTATGTTATTTTCACTGATTCGCGGTAGATTTAAGGTTTTTTAAGGATTTTTGTTGTTAAATGTTGTGGAGTAGGTACCTAACGGAGGAAAAAGGGGAACTCGATGATCAGTAAAAATTACTAAGTACTGTTTTTTGTTTTTTTGAGAGACGTTTTGTTGTTGTTTGGTTTGTTTTTCTTGTTTGCTGTTTGTTTGTTGTTGTTGTGGTGGTTTCGGCGAGAGGTTTCAGTTGGTTTTCATCAGTTCTTGGGGTCGTCTTCGACCTCGAAGTCTTTCTCCCAGTCGCCGTCGGTGCTGCTGTCTGCTGACGAAACAGAGACGTGAATTAGTGCGAGGAGGACGAGGTCGATAAATCGTAAATTTAAATCGTAAATTAATTGAAATTTGAGGGGTAAATAAATCGTAAATTTAAATCGTAAATCGTAAATTTATTGAAATTTCAGGGATAAAAAATCAAATTTATGGAAATTTGAAAAAATTTTGAAATTTATTGGAATTTAAAGAAAAAACCACTTATTTCATACAAATATAGTAAAATGAAATGTTTTGTGTTTTGTACTATAATGACGTCAAAATACGACACTGGAGAATGACACTTGAACGAGGGCGACAAAAAAGAAGAAAAAAAGTAATAACGAAGACGTTGACAAGATTGAAGATTCAAAAAATTTGCTCTTAAGTCCCATGCTGCATCATTCAAAAGCTGAAACAAGAAATCGTCGAAGAAAAAAAAATATATATATATATTTGATAGCATTGAAGTTGAAGACGCAGCATGGCCTATAGGGTGAAGTTTTGATAAAATTAGGGTCACTTGGAAAATTCGCTCTTTAGTCCCATGCTGCAGGACCCAAGAACCCGCCGCAAAAATATGCTTCAGGAAATCGCTAGATAACTTGAGAAAATTCGCTCTTTAGTCCCATACTGCATGGAACCGCCAGACAACAGCGATAACAACAAAACGGACGGTAGTGATGATGAAGACGTGTAGCATGGCCTAGAGGGCGAATTTTTGAGGGAAGGAAAAATTCGCTCTCTAGTGTCATGCTGCATAGGATCCACTGATTTCTATTGAATACACACAGAATCCGACGCTTGAAAATAGCAAAAAATAAAAAAAATACGTAGAATAAAGTAGAAGGTATGCAGCATGGCCTACAGAGTGAATTTTCGAGAAAACCCCACGATAACTAAGCTCACTTGGGAAAATTCGCTCTTCAGTCCCATGCTGCATGAATATACTAAAATATATGCAAAAAAGCAAAAATTTACGAAAATTTAGGGATTAAAGTTGAAAGCATGCAACATGGCCAAGAGGGCGAATTTTCGAGAAAACCTTTTACAGTGAGAGGGCTCACTCTAGGGAAAATTCGCTCTTAAATGTCATGCTGCATAGGATCCACTGATTTCTATTGAATACACACAGAATCCGAAGCTTGAAAAGAGAAAAAAATAGAAAAATACGTAGGATCAAGTAGAAGATATGCAGCATGGCATACAGAGTGAATTTTTGAAGAAAACCCCACGATAACTAGGGTCACTTGAGAAAATTCGCTCTTCAGTCCCATACTGCATGAAACCTAGAACCCGCCGCAAAACGTACAAAATACACAGTCGTGCAGCATGGCTATAAGAGCGGATTTTCGAAGAAATAACTGGTTTTATGTAAAATGACTCGAGAAAAAATTCGCTCTTAAGAGTCATGCTGCACGGATTCACTGATTTCTATTGAATACACACAGAATCCGACGCTTGAAAATAGCTTTAAAAATAAAGAAAAATACGTAGGATAAAGTAGAAGATATGCAGCATGGCCTACAGAGTGAATTTTTGAAGAAAACCCCTCGTGTCACTCGACAGTTTTCAAAAAATTCGCTCATCACTCCCACGACTCACCTTTGCTCGAAGTGGACGCTTGTGACGGCGTGTGACTGTCGACGATGACGATCCCGTTCTTCTCGCGGACCTTCAAATTCTGCGGGGTCTCGTCCTCTGAAAAGTAACGAAAACAGATGAGAAAATCTGCAGGTTGTATCATCTACTTTCAGACTCTACAATTTAAATAATAAACCAAAACAAATTGGGTTTTTTAAGACGATTTTAGAGGTTAAAAAATCTATTCTCACAATTCTATTCTACAGCTAGAATCTAGAATATGGTTAAGGGAAGGGGCCTACAGGAGTTGTGTATGAAATTAAATATAATAACCCCCATATCAGTATAATGATCCAAATATTAATTATATTAATTATAATGATTTGAGCGTACTTGTCCAGTTTTTGTCTTTTTTGGTGGATTTTCTCTCTTCTTCGTAGAGTGACAGCAACCGAATTTGTTCTTCTTCCGTCAGCTCGACGTCGGGCCCAAAATCTTTTTCTAAACAACGTAAAGCGACTGATGAGTCAACTGAGAGCTTTAGGTAGAATTTAACTGAGTGATAAGTCGTGGGGAGGAGGAGGAGGAGGACATTAGGGGTGCAACGTCGGAACCAAATAATCGATTGTAACATCAAATAATTAATGGTAAGCTAATAATCGAAGTGGTCAATTAGTCGGAATTGAATAATCGATGTTTGATTAATTGAAAGCAAATAATCAATTTTCAAGTACTTATTTCAAACACATAATTATTTGCTTTCCGATGGACCATTCCCCAGGACCTGCTCAAGCTTGAACCTGCCCCCTCAGGATATCCCTAGGACCTGCTCTAGCTTAACCCTACACCCTCAGGATTCCCCAGGACCTGCTCAAGCTTGACTACATTCCCCAGGACCTGTTCAAGCTTGAACCAGCCCCCTCAGGACTCCCTAGGACCTGCTTAACCCCACACCCTCAGGATTCCCCAGGACCTTCTCAAGCCAGACCACATTCCCCAGGACCTGCTCAAGCCAGACCACATTCCTCAGGACCTGCTCAAGCTTGAACCAGCCCCCTCAGGACCTGCTCAAGCTTGAACCAGCCCCCTCAGGACCTGCTCAAGCCTGACCACATTCCCCAGGACCTGCTCAAGCCAGACCACATTCCCCAGGACCTGCTCAAGCCAGACCACATTCCCCAGGACCTGTTCAAGCTTGAACCAGCCCCCTCAGGACCTGCTCAAGCCTGACCACATTCCCCAGGACCTGCTCAAGCCAGACCACATTCCTCAGGACCTGCTCAAGCTTGAACCAGCCCCCTCAGGACCTGCTCAAGCTTGAACCAGCCCCCTCAGGACCTGCTCAAGCTTGAACCAGCCCCCTCAGGACTCCCTAGGAATCCATAGAACCTCCTTTAGCTTGACCCTATTCCCTCAGGACTCCCCAGTAGCTCCTCTACTGTGATAGATGGAACCTGACTGTAAATCTGGCGAAATCCAAAATTATGATCTTTAAAAAACGGGGGGAAATTGGCTAGGAAGGAACAGTGGAAACTTGGTTCAGAAGACATCGAAATAGTCAACGATTACAAGTACTTAAGAACAGGTATGACACCGAGATTAATATTGAATAAGCATTTCACAGAGAAATTAGCAGCGGCAAAGCTCAGCACCAATATTTTGTGGGCAAGAATGATGAAACACAATGAAATGGGTGATTTTTGAATCAATGACGGTGATTTGAATCAATCCCTTCAAATCAAGCTCGGAGTTCATTATATCAGTGACGAATCTTAATGCAGTCCCATGGAGGAAGGGGAATAGGCAAATCTGTTCACTATGTAATAGGGGCGACAGAGAGGACCACGTTTCATTTTATTGCTATTTGTCCTGTTCTTGCCGAGATCAGGCTGAGGTGGCTTTAGACGAGGGAGATGAACAGGGTGGAATTCACTTCGTTTCTTAATGGTCGAAATTGGAGGGCATTAAATCTGTACGTTAATGAGGAAAATAGGTATAGGAAGATGCTCGTGGAAGAGTTTAATTACTGACCAGAATTTGAATAATAAACACTTGTATGTAAGAACTTAATTTTGAATGATAACTGTTGTAAGTACCGTGTTGTACTCAATCCTCCTCAGGATTCCCCAAAACCTGCTCAAACTTGACCCAACCCTCCTCAGGACTCTCCAGGGCCTGTTGAAACCTGACCCTACACCCTCAGGAATCCCCAGAACCTCCTTTAGCTTGACCCTATTCCCTCAGGAATCTTGACCCCAACCGCTCAGAACTCCCCAGAACCTGGTAAACATGACCCCACTCCCCAGGACCTGCTCTAGCTAAGCTGAATCCTCCTCAGGACTTCTCAGGACCTGCTCAAGCCTGACCCTATTCCCTCAGAACTCCCCAGTACCTCATCTATCTTGACCCCACCCCCTCAGGACTCTCCAGGACCTGTTTGAACTTGACCTTCCCCTCCAGGACTCCCCAGGACATGCATGAACTTGACCCACCCCCCTCACGACTCCTTAAGGACCTCCTCTAGCATAACCCTAACCCCTCAGGACTCCTCAGGACCTGCTCAAGCCTGACCCCCCCTCCTCCCTCACCCCACCAAGGACCTGTTGAAACCTGACCTCTTCCCCCACTTCAGGCCACGCCCCCCCAACTCACCTTTCTCCCATTGGAACGACGCCGCGAGCTCCTCGGGGTCCCGCGCCTGCGGCTGCTTCTGGACCGGCGTCGCGGCAAGTTCCGACCTGACGCCGTCAAACTCCTCAACTTCCTCCTCCACTTCGACTCCTTCAGTTCATTTTCAACAAATAAATTGAGAAAAAAACAACAAAAATTAGTACGAGCGTGAATTCATTTCAATTGTTGAAAAAATATTTTAATGACGCCCCACTACTGCCTCCCAACGGCCTTTGATAACCAAAACAACTCGTTTTAATGTCGATTATACTAAACCTTGAAGTGATGACGCTGTCAAGCACTACAACATAATTTAATACATTTTATCAACTATTCATTGCTTATTTAATTACTGTCTTAATGCTGTCTGTATTTTCTCAATTTGTCGGTGGGGGGAGGGGGGGGGGTGTATGTGGAGGAATTCCCCGACTTTTCTCTGATATACAGAAAGAAGTCCCCGACTTGGAGAAAGAAATTCCTAAACTTTTCCCGGATTTAATGGAGAAAACCAAAGAGAACGATCCCCCGAATTATCCCTGGTTTGAAGGAGAGAAAACGAAAGGAGAAAAATGTCTGACTTCTTCGTGTCTGGGAGCGAACAAGGGACGACGAATTTCCCGATTTTGAGAAAAAAAGAGAAAATCACCCGGCATTTTCCTGGTTTGTAAAAAAAAAAAAAAAAAAAAATGAAATACCCCCCCAATTTTCCCTGTTTTGAAGGGGATACCTACCAAAGGAGACAAATTCCCTGACTTTTCTCTGATATGCAAGAGGGATTTTCCCGACTTTTCTCTGATATACAAGAGGAATATCCCAACTTTTCTCTGCTATACAAGAGGAATTCCCCAACTTTTAACTGATATACAAGAGGAATTCCCCGACTTTTCTCTGATATACAAGAGGAATTCCCCAACTTTTCTCTGATATACAAGAGGAATTCCCCGACTTTTCTCTGATATACAAGAGGAATTCCCCGACTTTTCTCTGATATACAAGAGGAATTCCCCGACTTTTCTCTGATATACAAGAGGAATTCCCCGACTTTTCTCTGATATACAAGAGGAATTTCCCAACTTTTCTCTGATATACAAGAGGAATTCCCCGACTTTTCTCTGATATACAAGAGGAATTCCCCGACTTTTCTCTGATATACAAGAGGAATTCCCCGACTTTTCTATGATATACAAGAGGAATTCCCCGACTTTTCCCTGGTTTGAAGGAGAGAAAAAAAAACAGAGCGAAGCATAGTATGCTGACTTTTTTTCTGACTTGGAGGTGGGAAAAAAAGGAGAAAAATTCCCCGACTTTTCCCTCTTTGGACGGCGAGGAAAAACAATTTTTCGACTTTTTCCGAGTGGGGGAAAAAATCCAGTCATGCAGCATGGCTATAAGAGCGAATTTTCGAAAAAATAACTGGTTTTATGTAAAATGAGTCGAGGAAAAATTCGCTCTTTAATGTCATGCTGCATGGGATCTATTGACTTGTATGAAATACACACAGAATCCGAAGCTTGAAAATAGCAAAAAATTGAAAAATAGACGCAAAACAATACGTCGAATCAAGTAGAAGATATGCAGCATGGCATATGGAGTGAATTTTTGAGAAAACCCCACGATAACTAGGGTCACTTGGAAAAGTCGCTGTTTAGTCCCATACTGCACAAAACCTGGAACCTGCCACAAAAATGTACAAAATCCACAGTCATGCAGCATGGCATTAAGAGCGAATTTTCGAAGAAATAACTGGTTTTATGTAAAATGTCTCCATTTTACTGGTTTTATAATCGATTTTATCTCCTTTTTTGACCGAGTAACACCTCAGTTTATATAATTTTCAACGCTGAACACGATGGTGAGGTCAGAATTGCGATATCTCATTCCGTTATCAAATTAGAGGAGATGAACCGTGAAGAACATCTCAAGTATCAACCACGTTTCTTCACCTTCAAAGTGCTCCAGTTTGAGAACGGATTGAGATATCGCAATTCTGACTTCACCGCCGTTTTCAGCTTTAAAAAACCTTCAAAATGAGGTGTCACTTGTCACACTGTTTAATTTTGGGTAATTCCCCTCCCCCCAAAAACTTTCGACGCATAAAATTCCCTGAATTTCCCCTGTTTTCCCTCGTTTTGACAACCAAAACCCGTCCATAAAAGTCGCAAAAATGACCAAAGAAACCTTTTTCCGTTTCGGACTTCTTCCGTTTCCTGTCTTCTTCGGCCGCGAGGTCCTCGAGAAGCGCTCGTCTGTAGAGGTAGCGCTTCCAGAATTCGGAATTCGACACCTGAAAACCGAAAAATGAAAATGAGGGTATGAAAATACGACGTTAAAGTCCAGTCAAAATAGGAAAAATTAAGGAACTAAAAATACTAGCTCCAATTTTTAACAGGAGTGTGTAGAGGGGGATCCACTGAACAAGAAAAATTAAAATCCCTCCAAATCCTTCAATGTTTCAGTTTTTTGCTTATAACTCGGAAACGGTGCGTTGCAGCGAAAAAGTTCTTCAGTACTAAATGAAAGCTTATTAAATTTGCTACAAGTTTGGTTATATACATTTTCACGATAAACTGAACCGTTTTCGAGCTACCGGCTCTGGAAAGGTGGTAGTTTTCAAATTCAATGGTTTTTAGCTCTTGTTTCTCTACGATTTTTGTCTTCTAGATCCTCACTCCTTCATTTTATGGGAAAATCGTCTAAATAAGACTGGTACAATATTAAATTCCCTACAAGAATATATGTCATATGGTGATTTATATTGAACACATCTCAACTTACAGCACTTTTAAGATTTCAACGAAAAACCTCGATTTCCCCTATTGAAATAAGTAACAGTTTTGAACCATTTGATGGCTCCATTTGGTAAATTATTAAAGTGGTGTGTGGTCCTGTTAAATGGTATCTCTAAAGCCGAATTTAAAATAATTCAATTTAAGATCGTGAGGGTCAAGTGATGTTGGCTCAAAATGGTGATAATCGCAGGAAATGTTATTAAGAACAATCAGTCTCAAATTTTGACTTAAAATGATAGTTAAGAACATTAAACATAGATAAGGAATTCTAAACTTGGTAAACCAGTTTGACAGTCAATTGTACCAGTCTTTAAAGTGTACTCCTGCACAATTTGGCGATTTTTGAGGTTTTAGCGGTCGATTTTCGAAATTCTGACGTCGCCACGCTATTCAGCGCGAAATTTTGAATAAGAATGTGCGTCAACTGCATTTTGTCCAAATTGTGAGTTAGGCTGCGTTGCTTGTTAATTTATATTGAATACGTCGTTGAAATCTTAAAAGTGCTGTAAGTTGAGATGTGTTCTATATAAATCACCATATGTCATATATTCTTGTAGGGAATTTAACGTTGTACCAGTTCTATTCAGACGATTTTCCCATAAAATCAAGGAGTGAAGATCTAGAAGACAAAAACATGAGTGCAATTGTTTTTGAAAACTACCACCTTTCCGGAGCCGGTAGCTCGAAAACGGTTCAGTTTATCGTGAAAATGTATATAAACAAACTTGTAGCAAATTTAATAAGCTTTCATTTAGTACTGAAGAACGTTTTCGCTACAACGCACCGTTTTCGAGTTATAAGCAAAAAACCGAAAAATTGAAGGATTTGGAGGGACTTTAATTTTTCTTATTGTTTCTTGTTGTGAGCTCCTCCTCTATTTATTACTGAAAAAACAGTATCGAATACACTTTTACCTCAAACCCCATTTGTTTTAAAATAAGCCATTAATGTTCTTAACCGACGATATATTAGTAATAGCATTTTATTAGATTCAAATTTAACATTTTTGTGCACAATAAAATTGAATTATTTTAAATTCGGCTTTAGAGATACCATTTACCAGGACCACACCACTTTAACAGTTTACCAAATGGAGCCATCAAATGGTACTAAACTGTTACTTATTTTAATAGGGGAAATCGAGGTTTTTCGTTGAAATCTTAAAAGTGCTGTAAGTTGAGACGTGTTCTATATAAATTCACATATGACATATATTCTTGTAGGGAATTTAACGTTGTACCAGTCTTATTTAGACGATTTTCCCATAAAATGAAGGGGTGAGGATCTAGAAGACAAAAATCGTAGAGAAACAAGAGTGAAATACAATTGTTTTTGAAAACTACCACCTTTCCGGAGCCGGTAGCTCGAAAACGGTTCGGTTTATCGTGAAAATGTATATAACCAAACTTGTAGCAAATTTAATAAGCTTTCATTTAGTACTGAAGAACGTTTTCGCTGCAACGCACCGTTTTCGAGTTATAAGCAAAAAACCGAAAAATTGAAGGATTTGGAGGGACTTTAATTTTTCTTGTTCAGTGGATCCTTCTCTACACACTCCTGTTAACAATTGGAGCTAGTATTTTTAGTCGCTCTATTTTTCCCATTTCGGTCTATTTTTCCAGATTGGACCGTTGAGTTGACGACAATTAAACCAAAATTTGGTTTGTCGACTGATCGGACTGTAACGTGACGTACTTCTTTGGGGACGAGAGCGTTGTATTTGTCGTGGAGGATCTGGTTGTTCGCGAGGCGGCTCGTGAGCCGCTCGACGTTGTTCAGCGAGTCTTGTGAGACCTGCGAGGAAACGGCGATTGAAAAATTGTACAGTGAAAAATTAAACAAATTATGTAAATTGTATATAATTACAAACAATTGTTACAGTTGAAAGTGGCGTCAAAGTATCGATAGTGTCGGTTGTTTTTGGACGATACGATCGCGATTAAAACCGCCGAGAAAGAAAAAAAAATCCAGTCGTGCAGCATGGCTATAAGAGCGAATTTTCGAAGAAATAAATGGTTTTATGTAAAATGACTCGAGAGAAAAAATTCGCTCTTAAGAGTCATGCTGCATGGATCCACTGATTTCTATTGAATACACACAGAATTCGACGCTTGAAAATAGGAAAAATACAAAAATAAAAAATACGTAGAATCAAGTAGGTAGAAGATATGCAGCATGGCCTACAGAGTGAATTTTCGAGAAAAAACCACGATAACTAGGGTCACTGGGAAAATTCGCTCTTTAGTCCCATACTGCATGAAACCTAGAAGCCGCCGCGAAACATACAAAATACACAGTCATGCAGCATGGCTATAAGAGCGAATTTTCGAAAGAAATAACTGGTTTTAAGGAAAATGAATCGAGGAAAAATTCGCTCTTTAGTGTCATGCTGCATAGGATCCACTGATATCTATTGAATTCACACAGAATCAGACGCTTGAAAATAGGAAAAAATACAAAAAATGAAAAATACGTAGAATACAGTAGAAGATATGCAGCGTGGCCTACAGAGTGAATTTTGGAGAAAACCCCACGATAACTAGGGTCACTTGGAAAATTCGCTCTTTAGTCCCATACTGCATGAAACCTACAACCCGCCGCAAAACATACAAAATACACAGTCATGCAGCATGGCTATAAGAGCGAATTTTCGAAGAAATAACAGGTTTTATGTCAAATTAAATTTTACATAAATTTTGTATGTTTCGCGGCGGGTTGTAGGCTTCATGCAGTATGGGACTAAAGAGCGAATTTTCCCAAGTGACCCCAGTTATCGTGGGGTTTCTCAAAAATTCACTCTGTAGGCCATGCTGCATATCTTCTACTTGATTCTACGTATTTTTTATTTTTTCTAAAGCTATTTTCAAGCGTCGAATTCTGTGTGTATTCAAAAAAAAATAGAAAAAAGTGGAAATAGAAATCAGTGGATCCATGCGGCATGACTCTTAAGAGCGAATTTTCTCTCGATTCATTTTACATTAAAACCAGTTATTTCGTCAAAAATCCGCTCTTATAGCCATGCTGGATTTTTTCTTCTAATTTCTGACAGAATCTACAGACTTTTTTCCCTGTAGGCATATTTTTCTGACTTACTCCAACGTTTTTCTCTCTCAACGAAATACCCTGACTTCTCCTTGATTTTGGCCAGAATTTCCAGTCTCTTGTTTCCAGAGTTTCCAGGATTGTCTTTAATTTTGGACCAAATCACACCCCGAATTTCTCCTACTTTTCTCCCGACTTTTCTCCCTGATTTGGGACAAAATAGCATAAAAATCCCCAGACTTTGGTCCAAATTCTCCGACTTATTCATGATTTGGGATTTTGGACAGCATTTCCAGACTTAACCCTCCCAAAGCATACAATTCTCCTGAATTCTCTCTCATTTTGAGACCAAATCACTCTCTAAATTTTCTCCGATTTTGGACAAAGTTCCTCAACATTTCTCCCGACGCGTTCAAAATGTCGTAAAATTTCCTCCACGATTTAACGTTCGTTTAAATAACGTTCGTCGACCACTCACTTCGAGCCAAGCGGCGAACTGCTCTTTTTGGTCTTCGGGAACGTCTTCGGTGAACGTCGCGTCGTTCGAGATCAGCTGGTGGAACTTCAACTGAAAACACGAAAAAATAAATACATAAATAAATAACATGAACATAAACGTGAAAATAACGCTAGAAAATCGCGACAAAGAGGTCGTCCTTGAAAACAAAAATCGGCCATTTCGGACCTCGATCGTCGTTCCAATTTGACGTTTTGGCACTCGTTGAACGCCAAATTTAACGCTCTTTAATTTTGAACAGAGCGGCGTTTTCGATAGGAGGCGCCGTTTTGAAGTTATGAACAAAAATAACTGAAAAAATCCAAATTTTTTCCACTTTAGGGCTTGAAAACCTCAGCAAAACATATTCAAATTTCACGTTTTGGCACTCGTTGAATGCCAAATTTAACGCTCTTAAATTTTGAACAGAGCGGCGTTTTCGATAGGAGGCGACGTTTTGAAGTTATGACCAAAAATAACTGAAGAAACTCACAATTTCCCTCACTTTGAGATGGTTAGAGGTAGTTAGGGGTGGTTAGAGTTAACTAGAGATGGTCAGGGGTATTAGGATATCGTTAGGTGCCACTAGAGATGGTTAGGGGCATTTAGAGATGGTTGGTGGTATTTAGAGATGGTTAGGGGAGGTTTAAGGCATGGATAAGGGCCGTGAGAGATGGTTAGGGGAGGTTTAAGGCATGGTTAGGGGAATATGAAGATAGTTAGGGGTATTTGGAGATGGTTAGGGGAGGTTTAAGGCATGTTTAGGGGTAGTTAGAGATGGTTAGGGGTATTTAAAGAGCGTTAGGAGCGATTACACATGGTTGAGGGAAAATTAGATAGTTAGGGGAGGTTAAGGCGTGTTTAGGGGTTTTTAGAAAGGTTTTATGGGCAATATTTATTGGAGTGGTTTAGGGACCATTAGAGAAGGTTAGGGGTATTTAGAGATGTTTAGGGGTAGTTGGAGGTGGTTAGGGGAGGTTTAGAGGTGGTTAGGGGTAGTTAGAGAAGGTTAAGGGTAGTTAGAGATGGTTAGGGGAGGTTTAGAGGTGGTTAGGGGTAGTTAGAGAAGTTTAGGGGAGGTTTAGAGGTGGTTAGGGGTAGTTAGAGAAGGTTAGGGGACGTTTAGAGGTGGTTAGGGGTAATAAGAGATGGTTTAGGGTGATTATGGCATGGTTAGGGGGTACCGACAGTACAAGGGAAGTGTCCGAACCTGAAGCGGCGTCAACTGAACGGGCTCGCCGTCTTTAACGATGACCGGAACGTACGACGAGTCGTCTTCCGCCGGAGGAATCAGCACTTCTGTGAGACCCTCGAAGAACGAGCTGAGGGATTTCTTGACTGAGTTGGCCGTCGAGTCTTCTTTGTCCAACTGTCGACAGAAGAAATCGATATTGACAAGAATATTCTTCATCTTCAAAGTGCTCCAGTTTGAGAACGGAATAAGATATCGCAATTCAGACTTCACCATCGTGTTCAGCATAGAAAAACCCTTCAAAATGAGGTGTCACTTGTCAAAATGCTCCATTTTGGGAATTTATGAGGAATTTTTCACCCCTAAAACTCCCCCCCCCCCCTTATAGTGGCCCGATTCTGCCCATCTACGAACTTAACCTGTCGATTGCCAAGACGGATTTTTTGTGCAAATTTGAACTTTTCATCTCAATTCTATCGAGAGATATCGTCTGGAATGACACATACATAAATATATATACATATAATTTTTGGTGTCTTTTGGCAGTGGATTCAGGATGGTCTGCAACGGATTTCGATATGAAATGTTTTCGAAAATTCGACTTCTAACAATTTCGAACCGAGAACAGTACCTATACATTTTTCTTCGAAAAATCGCTAAAACAGTGTTTTTTGGGGGATTTTTGTGTGAAATTTGAAATTATTCTTCTCGACTTTCACCTGAAGCGATTCCTTGACGTCGTTGGCGATGAGAGTCGCCTCATTTTTGACGATAGTCGAAATCTCGTTGAAGTCGTTCTTGACGAACTCGAGGACTTCGACGCTCTGCGGACAAACGAAACAGAGTGAAGGCGTTAGTCGTACAGTAAAAAAACACCCTGCAACTAATCGTAAGCTAATAATCGATGTGACCGAACAATCGGTAGTAAACTATCAACGTTTGATTAATTGAAAGCAAATAATCGATTTTGTAAGTACTTATTTCAAACGATATAACAATAATTAGGGATTATTAATAATTAGGGATGCAAGATCAGAACCAAAAAATCGATTATAACATCAAATGATGAATGTAAGCTAATAATCGAACATCGATTATTCACTACCGATTATTTGGTCACATCGATTATTATTTAATAATCGATTTTTTTAAACTACCCATTTCAAACGCACATTAGGTAAATATTGTGTTAAACGCACAGCAAATTTCGCTTTCTCACTATGTAAAAATCCGGTGGCAATACAAAATAATCGGTAGCTATTCACCGGTTGAAAATAATCGATTAATTTAGGTCAAATAATCGATTAATCGATTTGCATCCCTAATTCCGTTCCTCGAAATTCCAAAAACTGCATGTGGTGAATGGTCGAAAATGTCAAAAAGTTCATCCAGTTCCCATTTATGGACTGATTCAAATTTGGAACAAGGAAAACCAAAATGAAATACACATTGATGTTGAAATTGTACTGTTGTGGAACTCACCTTGTTTTTGGCGCTGGCGACCCAACTGTTCCACCAATTGCCCCTGAAACAAATACGAACAGGAAAAAATTCTGTTAGAACACGATAAAAATAGAGGACGGTGCAGCATGGCAATATCAGCGAATTTTGGTCGAAAACGCTTGAAAACGCCCTATTTGACGTCGTATCGTACAAATGTCCACTAAAAACGCGACATGTCTCCTTTCAGGACAGACAAGCCCGTGCAGCATGACAATATGAGCGAATTTTTGTCGATTTTAAAACACTTGGAAACACGCCCTATTTGACGTCGAATCGTACAAATGTCCACTAAAAAGGCGACATGTCTCCTTGAAGGACAGACAAACTTCTGCAGCATGACAATATGAGCGAATTAACAACCCGTGCAGCATGACAATATGAGCGAATTTTGGTTCATTTTAAAACAATTGCAAAACGCCCTAATTGACCTCGTATCGTACAAATGTCTACCAAAAACGCGACATGTCTCCTTTCAGGACAGACAAGCCCCTGCAGCATGACAATATGAGCGAATTCTCAGCCCATGCAGCATGACAATATGAGCGAATTTTTGTCGATTTTTAAACACTTGAAAATACTCTTTGACGTCGAATCGTACAAATGTCCATTAAGGAGACATGTCGCGTTTTTAGTGGACATTTGTGCAATACGACGTCAAATAGGGCGTTTTGCAAGTGTTTTAAGATCGACAAAAATTCTCTCATATTGTCATGCTTTACGAGATGTAATTTTGCTCATACTGTCATGCTGCTGGGGCTTGACAGTCCTGAAAGGAGACATGTCGTATCTTTAAAGGACAGACGAGCCCCTGCAGCATGACAATATGAGATAAGTTTCGTCAATGTTGAAACCCTTGAAAACGCCCTAATTGACATCGTATCGTGCATATGTCCACTAAAAAGGCGACATGTCTCCTTTCAGGACAGACAAGCCCGTGCAGCATGACAATATGAGCGAATTTTGGTTCATTTTAAAACACTTGCAAAACGCCCTATTTGACGTCGTATCGTGCAAATGTCCACTAAAAACGCGACATGTCTCCTTTCAGGACAGTCATAAGGCAGTATGACAATATGAGCAAATTTTATTTCGATACTAAAAACCACAAGTTTTTACTCCACTCGGATTCTACTCGCAGACCTTCAAGCAGTCATTTCGAAGTGTTCAACGACGTACAAAAACCAAGAAACTCACGTTGTCGACTGAAATCGTCAAAATCGATTCTTAACCGTTCAAAATCGGAAATTTCACAACCGTTCGACAAGTCCAACGACCCAAAATACGTCGAAAATGACTGTCAAAATGAACTTACTCCGCCATATTTACGTTCTCAAGTTGTTACTAGGGCGAGTATTTTCCGTCGAGACGTCGTCGTTGCTTTTTTAAAGCGGCGGCTCGACACACATTTTCGTCACTTCCGAAAGAAGTCGATAAACGAAGAGAGAAAAAAAAAACTTGTTACAAAAGTCGACAAAAAAAAGTTCGATTTTGATTTTCACGCGACAAATTGTTCGATTTTGGGTGGAAAAAAACACGAAACTGCGTTCAGAAAGTGAACGACGGGGGAGACAACACTTCGGAGTTGACCCTCCGATCAGCTGATTTTCGGAGACGGGGGGAAGGGGGGGGGGAACCAGGCGTGCCAACGTGATAAGAAGCGGCGACTGATAAGAGGCCGGTCATAGAGAAGAGATGAAGGATCGACGACGACTTTTTGGTTTTTATGAACTATTGGGAACCCCCCCAAAAAAAAAAAAAAACAATTAGCTCCCCTTCAAAATTTGAGGGTCTACGTTTCATGATAGGTAGATTCCAAAAATCGAAATGAAAAAAAAAAAAAATTTGTTCAGGGGTTCAGATAAGTGTCACGATGATCCTTGAAAACTTTCATAACCCTTTAAAATTTAAAATTAATAAAATGAAGGCGCGGAATTCCAGAGGCTTATTAAAACCCGATCACCTAGCCAGCCAGCCCTCTGACGTCATACGCTCGTGCGTCATAGGCTCTGACGTAGGTACTAGTTGTCCTCCTGCCAGCCGTCTGACGTCATACGCTCGTGCGTCATAGGCTCTGACGTAGGTACTAGTTGTCCTCCTGCCAGCCGTCTGACGTCATACGCTCGTGCGTCATAGGCTCTGACGTAGGTACTAGTTGGCCTCCGGCCAGCCGTCTGACGTCATACGCTCGTGCGTCATAGGCTCTGACGTACTAGTTAGCCTTCTGCCAGCCGTCTGACGTCATACGCTCGTGCGTCATAGGCTCTGACGTAGGTACTAGTTGGCCTCCGGCCAGCCGTCTGACGTCATACGCTCGTGCGTCATAGGCTCTGACGTACCTACTAGTTAGCCTTCTGCCAGCCGTCTGACGTCATACGCTCGTGCGTCATAGGTGCGTCTGACGTAGTGGCCCGCCGGTCGCCTGTGTTCTGACGTGATCTGAGGGAAAGGGTGAATCAAGGAAACAAATTTTTCCCGTTTCAGTTTATGTGCCAAAGCAAAGACATGAAAATGTCAAAAGAATGTCAACTCCATCCTGTTGTTGATACAGACGAGAATTAAATGCTTGCATACGAGTCTGCAACACATTGGGACATTTTATGTCTTTAAAGAAGTGATTCAAGAACCTTCAAACAATGCTACATCACCTACCCCAGCAGCGTAGTTGTTATACTTAATTGTAGGGTTCATCATAAATTATGAAGCTTGCATTCGTGTTGACAATATAAACTATTGAGAATGATCACCTGTGTGTAAACAATTATTTAAACAATCACGCTCATACCGCAGCTTGTCGGCCACGCACTCCGCAGTGGTTAACGTAATATGGTTAAGTAAATCGAGAGCTATCCAACGAGTGGTGAACGATTTTTGTACGATGATAACTGGCGAAGATGAAGTTCCGTAGCAACGAATCGGTTGTAAGCGAAAATCATCAGAAATTTTCGTGACGAATTCGTGTGACGCTTTTGTGTAACGTTTTTCGAGTTATGTGCCAGAGTAAAGACATAAAATGTCAACAAAAAAAACGCGACTCTCGTTAAAAATTTCAGTTCATGTTTGAACAAGACTGCGCCACATTGCCCAGTTAGCGTTGTGCTAAAATTACGAAATTTCGTTCAAGGGGTTGGACAAGTCCTACGAGGACCCTTGAAAACTTTCATAACCACAGGTCAATGGGGAGGGGTTCAAAACGACATTTTGAAGAAAAAAAGTTAGATTTTTAAAACGTCATTTCTTTCAAAAAATAATTAAATAAACAAGTAGGTAAATTTGCCTACTAATAAGTTTTTTAAAAATCGACCAAAATTCGCTCATATTGTCATGCTGCATCGTCCTTTACTTTTCTCGTGTTCTAACAGAATTTTTTCCTGCTCGTATTTGTTTCAGGGGCAATTGGTGGAACAGTTGGGTGGGGGTCAGAATCGACCCCACAATGCACTCTTAGGGTTAAACGGCACCTCGAAACCCTCCAAATAACGTAAAATTGTGATCTTATAGAACGAAATGTAAAACGTCGAGGAAATAACAGACGTGCAACAAGAGCGAACTTTTATTTAGAACACAATAAAAATATCTTCACGACATCCATCGACTAAATTTCAGCTACAGATCAATTAGAAACATCAGAATACATTTTTTATTTTTTATTTCTTAAATACGATTTCTATATTTTCAGAGAGTAACAAATCAGGTACGAAGGTTAACGTGTGGTTATCAGGAGGAGGAGGAGTGGGGGTTGGTTGTTGTGGAGGAGGGGGGGGGGAGATAGAGAAGGTGAAGATAATACATAATATGTATTATCTTCACCTTCTCTGAAGTGTACCCTTCATACAATCTGTAAATGCTGTAATATCGATAATGGTTTCGATTACCTACATATTATGTAGGTAATCGAAACCAATATCGATATTACAGCATTTACATATTGTATGAAGGTTACACTTTTTTTCCAGATTCAATTCTAATTTTTGCAGATTGCGGGGTTTATAACACAAACCTAGCGGTAGAATTATTCGTTCATAATCTGTAAAAGGGTTAATTGGTAAAACGTTTGTAAGTAATCTATAAAACGTTGAATATAATCTTGAATATATTAAAATATGTTATATATATATATTATAATTTTACAAAGAGTAAAAATCAGGAACAAAGGTTGCCGTGTGGTTAAAATACGTATAGCGGGCAGTTGATAGTCATCAAAAATTAATATCGATATCGAGCCATTTACAGATTGAATTCAACATTTTCTATATTCATTTGTTCATGTAGGTATTCAGTTTTAGGGGGGGGGGGGGGATTCCTCATAAATTCCCAAAATAGAACATTTTGACAAGTGACACCTCATTTAAAAGGTTTTTACACGCTGAATACGATGGTGAAGTCAGAATTGCGATATCTTACTCCGTTCTCAAACTGGAGCACTTTGAAGATGAAGAAACGTGGTTGTTACTTGAGATGTTCTTCATGGACATCATGTTCTTTAATGGAGACGTTTTACATAAAACCAATTATTTCTTCGAAAATTCGCTCTCATAGTCATGTTTCAAATTAAATTATATATCTGTTAAAGGGTTAAATGAATCTGTGAAATGCTGAATTAAATTCCGCAAAAGGTTGAATATAATCTTTGAATGGGTTGAATACTATCAGTAAATAAATTAAATAATCTGTAAAAGGTTGAATACAATCTTTAAAAGGGTTGAATGTAATCTGTAAAAGTGACAGGTTGAATAGAATTTGTAAAAGGTTGAATATCTGTAAAAGATTGAATAAGATCTTTGGAAGGTTGAATATAATTTGTACAAGGGTTGAATGAATACGTAAAAGGTTGAATACAATTTTTCAAGGTTGAATAGCATCTGTAATTAAATGAATCTGTGGAAGGTTGAATTTAATTTTGGGGAAGGTTGAATATAATCATTGAATGGGAGAAGTGAATCTGTAATATGTTGAATACAATCTGTAAAAGGGTTGAATGTAATCTGTAAAAGGGTTAAATGAACCAGCGACAGGTTGAATAGAATTTGTAAAAAGTTGAATAATACCTGCAAAAGATTGAATAAGATCTTTGGAAGGTTGAATATAATTTGTACAAGGGTTGAATGAATACGTAAAAGGTTGAATATAATCTGTGAAATGTTGAATTCACTTTGTAAAAGGTTGAATACAATTTTTCAAGGTTGAATAGAATCTGTAAAAGGGGTTAATTAAATGAATCTGTGGAATGTTGAATTTAATTCTGGGAGAGGTTGAATATAATAATTGAATGGGAGAAGTGAATCTGTAAGAGGTTGAATACAATCTGTAAAAGGGTTGAATAATCTGTACAAGGTTAAATAATCTGTAAAAGGTTGAATACAATCTTTAAAAGGGTTGAATGTAATCTGTAAAAGGGTTAAATGAACCAGCGACAGGTTGAATAGAATTTGTTGAAAAGGTTGAATAATATCTGTAAAAGATCGAATAAGATCTTTGGAAGGTTGAATATAATTTGTACAAGGGTTGAATGACTACGTAAAAGGTTGAATATAATCTGTGAAATGTTGAATAAAATCTGTAAAAGGTTGAATACCACTCTTCAAGGTTGAATGTAATCTGTAAACAGTTTGAATAGAATTTGTAAATCCGTATAATAATCGGGATATAAATATTGAAGATTTCCTTTGAAACCTGATCGCAGCCATAAACCGACTTGCCACATAGTATTTGTTCAAAAATTTTCGATTGAAGTAAAATATAAAATGTACACATTCACTTTGATTATTACGTTATTCTACAGGTACGTTATTTACTGGAAGAAAAATAATAAGTACGTGTCGAATAGTACGATATATTCCACTACTCTAATAAAATACGTGTTATGTCCCAAAAAAATATAATATTCACGTTTCAGGTAAGTCACTAGTCTCGAATAAAAATCTTTCTTTACGCCTTAAACATCTACAATACCCAACAATCTACAATCTACAATACCGACTCGTGCAATAGTCTTTTAGTTTTAGTTTGAAGGTACTACGTAAATCAAAGTACACACGTGAACAAGTGAATACTCATTGGAGGTCTCTTCGAATAACTGGCGACGACGAGATTTAACGATTTGGTACCACAATTAACGACTATAGAATCTATTATAATACTGAAGGGTTCGTCTACACCGAGATTTACACTAAGTCCAAATGCGGGAGATATGCTAAGAGTTCCAGGTAAGAAATGAGCACTTGTGTGTTTAAAAACAAAAATTTTCCTTTGTTTCCCTTATTTGACTGTAAATTTCAGTTTTCTATCTAAAAATGTCCCTGTTTTACTTTTTTTTTTAAATTAGGTACAACTTTTTCCAGTGTTACTACAGCGTTGTCCACTTTTACTTGAAATTTCCCTCTTTTACTCAAACTGTTCCGCATTTTACTGTAAATTTCTCTTTTCTCTTTCCCTATTTTACTCAGATAAAATACCTATTTTTCATATCTTTACTACCTACAACATTGTCCACTTTTACTCAAAATTTTCGTCTTTTACTGAAACTTTCCCCCATTGCAGAGTAAATTTCTCTTTTCTAACTAAAAATCTGTAGAAAGCAATGTCCTACCTATATTCTACAGAATTGTCCCTATTTTATTTTTAAATACCACTTTTACTTAAAACTTCCCTCTTTTACTGAAACTTCCCCCTATTTGACTGTAAATTTCTCTTTTCTCACTCAAAATGTCCCTATTTTACTTAAGAAAATACCACTTTTTTCAGTTTTACTTTAAACGTTGTGCACTTTTACATGAAATTTCCCTCTTTTACTGAAACTTTCCCCTATCGTATCGTAAAGTTCTCTTTTCTAACTAAAAATGTCCCTATTTTACTTTAAAAAATATTATTTTTACTACAAAGTTGTCCACTTTTACTAGAAATTTCCCTCTTTTACTGAAACTTTCCCCTTTTTGACTGTAAAGTTTTCTTTACTAACTAAAAAAACGTCCCTATTTTACTTTAAAGAAAAATACCCTCTTTTCCTGATTTACTACAACGTTGTCCACTTTTATTTGAAATTTCCCTCTTTTACTGAAAATTTCCCCTATTAGACTATAAATTTTGGTTTACTAACTAAAAACGTCCCTATTTCACTTTTTTTTAAATAACACTTTTTCCTGTTTTACTACAACGTTGTCCACTTTTTCTTAAAATGTCCCTCTTTTACTGAAACTTTCCCTTATTTGACCATAAATGTCTTTCTTCCAACTAAAAATGTCCTTATTTCACTTCCCCCCCCCCCCCCCACATTCCCCCATTTCACTTAACAAAAAATGTCCTCCTTTCACGATTCTTCTCGACGTCGGAAATTCGACGGGGCCGAACCCCGAATGAATCTCGACGTTCACTAGATGTTCGACTCTATACAACGACGTTGCCAACTAACTAACTCACTCATCAACCGAATTCGACTAGATAATTTACGTCATTTACGCGATTACGTTTGAAAATAAAAATAATGCCCTGGAAGATCAAAAGGGCTTGTATCATACACCCAAGGCGGATTATTATTATTATTATTTATTTATTTATTTTTTTTGGAAAGTTCCTACTTGGAATTCAAAATCCAAATCCTCAAAATCACAGGCCTTTGGATTTTTCGAATTTTGTTGTATAATAATAACAATTTGCAATTTGTCAGGGATAATCTCAAAACTAACCTCTCACAATCAATTTCTTGGTTTTTTTTTTTCTCGCGACTCCAAAATCCAAATACTCAAAAACACGAATTTTCAGAATTTTTTCGGTAGGTAGGTACCTAAAGAAAAGTTTCTAAAAAGAATTTTTCAAGTATTTTATAAAGAATCGTCTAAGTACTTACTGCGATTTTCAAAATCCAAAATCGCAATGTTTTGAAGGGTTTACAGCAGTTTTGGACATTTTTCCACTTTTATTATTATTATTATATTTTTTTCTATATTCTCTACGAACACCCCCCAAACTCCGAATTCTCAAAATCTGCGACAAATGAGGTAAAATTTGGTGGTCACGTGTTGTTTCTTCGACAGCCTTTCGACTCAATAAGCGCTCACAACAACTTAATGTCTCGAGTTTTGACTAGATTTTTGTCTTTTCGGGTTAAATTTTTGTCTTTCCGGTTAAATTTTCATCTGAAATCAACAAGAAAACAATTCGGGAAACAGCGTTTCAAAAATGGGCGGCTGCTCTTCGAAAGCTGATTTGGTGAGTTGAGCGCGGCTCAAAATCACTTCCAGTTTGCTCTGAAGCGTGTCTTCGTCCTGTTAACACCAACAAACAAACACCGGTTAAAGGTTAAAATTTAAAAAAAAAACAGTCATGCAGCATGACTACAAGAGCGAATTTTCGAAGAAATAATTGGTTTTATGTAAAATGTCTTCATCAACATGATGTCCATGAAGAACATCTCAAGTAACAACCACGTTTCTTCATCTTCAAAGTGCTCCAGTTTGAGAGCGGAATAAGATATCGCAATTTTGACTTCACCATCGTATTCAGCGTGCAAAAACCTTTAAAATGAGGTGTCACTTGACAGACTTTCATTTTTTGGTGCACCCCCCCCCCCCCCCCAACATCACCAAAACCCCCTTCAGCTTTTCGATATTTCAACTCTAAACACGACGGTGAAGTCAGAATTGCGATATCGCATTCCGTCATCAGATTAGAGCAGAGTTAACATGAAGAACATCTCAAGTAACAACCACGTTTCTTCATCTTCAAAGTGCTCCAGTTTGAGAACGGAGTAAGATATCGCAATTCTGACTTCACCATCGTGTTCAGCATAGAAAAACCTTTAAAATGAGCCGTCACTTGTCAAAATGTTTCATTTTGGGAATTTATGAGGAATTTCCCCCCCCCCCCTAAAACTCCCGAAAACCCCCCCTTTAGAGTGGTCCCATCTACGAACTCAGCCTGTCGATTGCCAAGACAGGTTTTTTGTGCAAATTTGAACTTTTTATCTCAATCCTATCGAGAGCTATCGTCCGGAATGACACGATATATACTTATATACGAGTATACATATAATTTTTGGGGTCTTTTGGCAGTGGATTCAGGATGGTCTGAGACGGATTTTGGTATGAAAATTTTTCGAAAATTCGAGTTTTAAAAGTTTTGGACCAAGAACAATACTGCCGTCTTAAGGAAGAAAGTCCTATCTCCATGTTGATAGTTTTGAGAAAGATAGAATTGCTGAGTATTTTCTATACCGTTGAAGTTAGAAATGCCGTTAGAACGATGATTTACAAGGACTTCTGATGGAGATATGGCTTTCTAACTTAGTCCAATCGATAGATCTCGTCAAAATCTATAGGAATATATCCTAATCTCGAAAAGCTCAAAAATGGAGTTAGGACATTCTTCCTTAGGACGGCAGAATAGCTGTACTTTTTCTTCGAAAATTCGCTAATAAAGTTTCTTCTCTGAAAATCCCTGATTTCACTAGATTTTTCTTTTGACGGATCTCTTAGACATTTTTTGAGGCTCCTTTGGTGGATCACGAAAAGGCAAAGTTTTTAGAACAAAGAAAAATTCGTTAAAAATCCAAAAACTTTTTTATTACTTAACGACTTACTTTGACGGTGTTGTTGTTGACGATGTCCTCGAAAGTGCTGTTTCTGAAGAGGTCGAAGAGCTCCCGCTGACGTTTCGCCTCGACGATTTTGTAGACTTCGGGACTTTCGGTGAGGATCCGCTTCATCGACTCGAACGTCAGGCCCTCGTGCGGATATTTCTGTTGTGTCCATTAAAATTTAATATTTATTTAACAGTAATTGTATTATTATTTAATAGGTACCTATGTAATGAATGTTTTTGCTGAGTTACCAACTGTTCTCGGGGAGGTTAGGCAATTATGACCACCCATAGGGCTGTCCTGGTCTGCGTTCACAGACCTGGCTATCCACGAGTACTCCAGAACACCGTAATGAATGGTTTGCTGAGGAGTTCCTGTTCTCGGGGACGTTAGGCAATTGTGACCACCCAGAGGGGTGTCCTAGTCTGCGTTCACAGACCTGGCTATCCACTCCAGAACACTGTAATGAATGGTTTGCTGAGGAGCTCCTGTTCTCGGGGAGGTTAGGCAATTATGACCACCCAGAGGGGTGTCCTAGTCTGCGTTCACAGACCTGGCTATCCACTCCAGAACACTGTAATGAATGGTTTGCTGAGGAGCTCCTGTTCTCGGGGAGGTTAGGCAATTATGACCACCCAGAGGGGTGTCCTGGTCTGCTTTCACAGACCTGGCTATCCACTCCAGAACACTGTAATGAATGGTTTGCTGAGGAGCTCCTGTTCTCGGGGAGGTTAGGCAATTATGACCACCCAGAGGGGTGTCCTAGTCTGCGTTCACAGACCTGGCTATCCACTCCAGAACACTGTAATGAATGGTTTGCTGAGGAGCTCCTGTTCTCGGGGAGGTTAGGCAATTATGACCACCCAGAGGGGTGTCCTAGTCTGCGTTCACAGACCTGGCTATCCACTCCAGAACACTGTAATGAATGGTTTGCTGAGGAGCTCCTGTTCTCGGGGAGGTTAGGCAATTATGACCACCCAGAGGGGTGTCCTGGTCTGCTTTCACAGACCTGGCTATCCACTCCAGAACACTGTAATGAATGGTTTGCTGAGTTCCTCCTGTTCTCGGGGAGGTTAGGCAATTGTGACCACCCATAGGGCTGTCCTGGTCTGCATTCACAGCCCTGGCTATCCACTCCAGAACACAGTAATGAATGGTTTGCTGAGGTCCCCCTGTAACTTGGGGAGGTTAAGCAATTATGACCACCCAGAGGGCTGTCCTGGTCTGCGTTCACAGTGAGGGATTGAGAACTAGGAACAACGATTCTAGTAGGAAAAAAACGTCGAAACCGAGACACATAACAAAATTCAGTCTTCGGTAATCAGACTTTTTGGTAACCTACAGAATAGTAGGTACCTACAGAATAGTAGCAAAATGACCAGAGTTACACCCTTTGGTGAGAGGATCAGAATCAGAATTAAAATCGAATACGAACATGGAAGAACGAGAAGAATACGAAAAATCACCAGTCATGCAGCATGACTATAAGAGCGAATTTTTGACGAAATAATTGGTTTTATGTAAAATGTCTCCATTAAAGAACACGATGTCCATGAAGAACATCTCAAGAATCAACCACGTTTCTTCATCTTCAGATATAGCAAAATTCTGACTTCACCATCGTATTCAGCGTGGAAAAACCTTAAAAATGAGGTGTCACTTGACAGACCGTTTCATTTTTGGAATTGATGGGTGTACCTCCCTCCCCCCCCCCACACGCACACACATCGACAAAACCCCCCTCAGCTTTTGGACATTTCAACGCTGAACACGACGGTGAAGTCAGAATTGCGATATCGCATTCCGTCATCAGATAAGAGCAGACTAAACATGAAGAACGTATTCTTCATCTTCAAATTACCAAAGTTTGAGAGCAGATTAAGGTATCGCAATTCAGACTTCACGATCGTATTCAGCGTGTAAAAACCTTTAAAATGAGGTGTCACTTGACTTTCATTTTTGGGTGACCCCCCCCCCCCCCCCCCCCTCCACCACCAGTCACCAAAACCCCCCTCAGCTTTTGGACATTTCAACGCTGAACACGACGGTGAAGTTCGAATTGCGATATCGCATTCCGTCATCAGATTAGAGCAGACTAACGATGAAGATCATATCATAACAACCACGTTTCTTCATCTTCAAAGTGCTCCAGTTTGAGAACGGAATGAGATATCGCAATTCTGACTTCACCGTCGTATTCAGCGTGTAAAAACCTTTAAATTGAGGTGTCACTTGTCAGAATGCCCCCCCCCTAAAACTCCCCGAACCCCCCCCCCCCCCTTAGAGTGGTCCGATGAGTACCCTTTGATATCCTGGTGTCGATGATGCGGATTCGAGATCAGCCGACAAATCAGGGTTAGACCCGCGCATCGTGCCGCCGGAGGTGTCGATCCAGCTGTGCCTGAAACAAAAATTCAATTAATTTATAAAAATAAATTATTGATTAATTTTAAAATTAATTAATTAAACGTAAATATAGTTGAATATTTATACAAAAAAAAACTAAAAAAAAAAAAAAAAAACCTCAGTGTTTCTCACGAAATTACGGGTGACCGACAAATATGCCTTATTCCATTACTTCTGCAAGTCGTTCAAAGTTCTGGTAATGTGTGAATGTACTTCAGTGCACAGTTCGGAAAATGAGCTTTGAAAATTAAAAAATAAAAAACTTCACCTTTTCGTAAGTTATTTGCGATTCGATGTTACGATACTACGTGTGAATACGAGCGGAATTGTCGAAGTTATTCGAACGAGTTTAAGGTGGAAACTGAAGTTAAGCGTCTTGAGGGGTTATCAGAACTGGCGACGAGGGTGTATTGGGTGGTTACGGGGGGGTATCACCGAGGAGACGTCCATAACAAACTGAATGTCTACGTGAGAGAGGGAAGCGAGTGATTGATTGATGTCGTGTCATTAAGGTGGACAAAAGGGATTCGGTATAAGTGACGATATCGAGGTCGGTACGAGTCGATGACGATGACGAGTCGATTGATAAGTTGCGAATACAAACGACTGACGTACAGCGAAAGGCAAATATGAGATTCCTCCACCTAAAATAGCTCTTTTACGTTTGTTTCTATTTTTGAACCAAAAAAAAAAAAAAAGTTTTATCCCCATGTTGACCGTTCGGGGTAGTTTATGGTCCAAAAAACTAGGGAAATAATTAGCTATCCATGTATCCACGTATTTCCTCACAAAAACTCTCTATTAGGGACGAAAACACAGTATTTCCTCTATGAGTGCCTCCTTTGAAACCTCCGTATTTTTTCATAAAAAGTCGGTATTAACTAACGGAAACTGGGTGTTTCTCACGAGGACTCAGTATTTCCTCAGGAAAAAGTCGGCATTTCCTCACTTCCTCAATTTTCTCCTTCGATACTCAGTATTTCGCTACAAAAACTTAGTATTACCTCACGAAAACTCAGTATTTGTTAACGAGAACAAAGCATATCCTCACTGAGTACCTCTTACAATTACACAGTATTTCGCCACAAAATCTTAGTATTAGCTCACATAAACTCAATATTAGTAGGAGAAATAAGAAGGGTACCTGTCAAAAGTGATGGTTAGGGATAGTTCTATGATTGATCACCCCCCAGTCGCATTCTAATAAGGTATGGTACCCATGTGACTAGGGATGGCAAAAAAAATGAAAACATCGATGTATCGATGCATCGATGCATCGACAGGCCGGCATCGATGCTCCAAAAACATCGATGTAAAAAAAACATGTATCGATGGTTTTCAATCAATGTTTTATTTTATTTCTATTCTTCTTTTTCATGCAAGACGGAAAGAAAAAATGATAAGCTCTGAGAAAGAACAATACTTTCATTTTCAATTTTATTTTATTTGTTACCATTATAATTCAGTTTCAAGAGAAAAAAAATCGTATAAACGAAGGCTGGGATAAACAATTTTGAAAGCAATTTGCCCCCCAGGCGATTTCTCTGCTGCGTAAGAGTGGCACCATCCTTGGAGAATAATCTTTCTGGCGGTACAGAGGTGGCTACCCTCCCCAAGTATTCTCTTGATAACGTGTACAGCTTGGGATAGACTGCCTTCATGTCTTCCCACAATTCAAGGGGATTTGAACGAATATTTGATGCCACTGGAGTTGAGAGATACATCGATATCTCCGTGTCTAAGTTCATCGATAAGCTCTGAGAAGATGACATTTTCTTGTTGGTTTTGAACGCCAACGATTTATGATGGGCCCATATTATGTCAACGGGACTTCCACGGTCCGATTCTGAAGATGACTGAGATGACGGGGAATTAGAAGTATCAACAGACGCCACCAGTTTTTTAATTTGAGTTAGGGCTTTTGACGATGCGATGGAATCGGAAAAGTGAATATTTTTGAAACGTGGGTCCAAAAACATGGGTAGGGTCAGCAAGTGACAGCTTTCCCGCCCCTTAAATCTTGAGTCAAATCCTGACATTAGAGCCTGTTTCAGCTGCTTTCCCACAAATATTGGAAGTATCGATACTTTTCAGCCAACACGCCACGACATTTTCATTTAAAGGAAATAAAAATTCAGAAATAATATTCCTAGGTATGTGAGAAAAACGTTAGAATAAAACATTCAGCAGCCTATGGCAAAAAAAATTGAAACATCGATGTATCGATGTGCCGATGCATCGAAACCTCGACATCGATGTTCCAAAAACATCGACACAGAAAACATCGATGGAAAAACATCGATGTGTCCGGCAAAAACATCGATGTTTCAAAAACATCGATGTATGATTGCCATCCCTACAAGTGACAGATGGAAACACCACCTGTCAACTCACCCCCTGACCCCCCCAATAAGTGTACCTACCATTTTAATTTGTATAGTTTTGTTTACTTATTTAACTCTGTTAATTAACTATATTAATATACGCATTCTACCACTATGTGTGGACTAGGCCTTTTTATTTACCCCCTGATCATGGTGTAAAGACGATGTCAAAGTAATATATATTGATGGTATGGTAGGTACACGTATTGGGGGGGGGGGGGGGGGGTCAGTTGACAGGTGGCGTTTCCATCTGTCACATGGGTACCATACCTGTATAGGTGGAGGTGTATCAATGGTTGTGCTGAATGCGACTGGGGGGGTGATCAATCATAGTTGTGACATGGGGGTGGAGGGGTACCCGTCACTTTTGACAGGAACCCCTCTTATCTCTCCTACTAATATTTCCTCAGGAAAACTCAGTATGTCCTCATAAAGAAGTCATTACCTCCTCACATAAACTCAGTATTTTACCACAAAACACAGTACTTCCTCACAAAAACTCAGTAGTCTCCTCTCGAAAGCTCAGTGTGTTGCCACAAAAAGTCAGTGTTTCCTCTCAAAAACACAGTACTTCCTCACTAGAGATGGACCGTTCCAGCTGTAACGGAACGGGGAACGGTTACACAAAAGGAACCATACGTACCGTTACGCTTGCTGAGTTTTTCCGTTCCACCTGGAACGAAACGCCAAACCTGAAGTCTCACTGGAAACTAGTGGTGGACCGTTCCGGGCGTAACAATAAAAGGAACGGATCCGCTGTGGGATCGGTTCGGATCGGTTCCCACTCCCATTTTAAGTAGAGATGGGCCGTTCCACCGGTTCCACGTACCGTTCCGATCCAGGGCGGGATCGGGTATTTTTTCCGTTACGATCCGGAATGGATCCCGGATAAATTATATAGAGGTATTGTTTTATTCATAGAATAAATTAGGTTCCTTTTTTTCATTAATTTTTCCTATTCGTTTATTATTCTATTATTGATTCTTGAAGACGATTTTTTGTGTTCTCTTATTATTATTCCGTGCCTTGCGAGCGAGTATTCTCCAAAGCGGGACTGATGATCAACGACCGACGCACGCGTCTTTCTTCTCAGAAGACCAAAATGTTATTGTTTTTGAATGCAAATGCTGAGTTCATGAAGTGATACCCTTCTATTTTTTTTTTTTTTTTAATTTTGGAACTAAATTTCAAACAATAATTTTATTAAAAAAGCTTAGCGAAGGCTTAACTTTGGTTTAAATAATTTTCTAATTATGATTCTGTTACTCACGTTTTCTTCTCACATTTTCTATGAATGCAATATATCTCTGTATTTCATTTCATGAAATTTTGTTTGATTCCACACCTGAATTCAAAATATACTGTGCTGATTGATAAAAAATCACGGATTCAATAAATATTCAAGATTTTGAATAAATCATTATTCAGTAAATAAATTTTATTTATAACGTTCGATAGGCAGGTGCCTAGCTAAGTAATAATTTTTATACGAAATGATCTACATTTTTTTATAAAAGGAATACTAGGTACTTTTTGAATGTAAAGATAGAATCATTACAAGCATAAAGGGAACATATTATAGCTTTATCGTTCCATTCATGCCCCAGAAATTGACGAGAAGCGAGAACATAACTGAACGTTTCTGGAATGAATCCGTAAGTTACGGTCCGTAACAAAAAGAAAAACGACCGGATAGGTCGTAGAGATAGGAGTAGACAAGAAGTTTTTGGAACGAAACCGGTAACGGAACGAAAAAAGGAACCGTTACTTCCCTGGAACGGAACGATCGTAACGGTTCCACACAATCTCTGGAACGACCCATCTCTATTCCTCACTAAAACTCAATATTTTGCTACAAAGCTCAGTTTTTCTTAAAAAAAACTCAGAATTTCCTTAAATAGTACCTCCTTTGAAACCTCAGCACTTTTCTCAAAAAGTCGATTTTCCGCATGAAAACTCAGTATTGTTTTCACAACAACTCAGTTTTTCCTCAGGATAACTCTGTATTAATCGCGAAAAGGCGGCATTTCCTCAATTTCCTCCTTCGATTGCTCCAAAAACTTAGTATTACCTCACGAAAACTCAGTAATTCCTCACGAAAACTCAGTTTTCCACAAAGCATATCCTCACTCAGTACCTCCTAAAATTACACAGCATTTCGCCACAAAATCTTAGTGTTACCTCACATAACTCCAATATTTCCAAAAAACTCGGTACTTACTCAAAAAACTCAGAATTTCCTCACAAAAACCCAGTACCTATGTTGCCACAAGAAACCCAGTGTTTCCTCACAAAAACATAGTACTTCCTCACAAAAACACAGCATTTCCTCACAAAAAATCAGCATTTCCTCTCGAAAGCTCAGTATGTTGCCACAAAAAGTCAGTGTTTCCTCTCAAAAACACAGTATTTCCTAACAAAAACTCAGTATTGTCTCTCACCTGTGAGTTAGAACTCGCGAGAGGGTGTTGACGTCCAGGCCGCACTCTCGGAGACACTCGGCCAACTTGCTCTCGTCAAGCATCAGCGACGGGTCCGTGGTCAGCTCGTCGATGACGTAATTGTCCTTCAGATCTTCCAACATGTGAGGGGCCGAAGACTTCCTGTGCTCGATGATCTGTCACCAGAGTGAAGAGCAAAAACAAAGCTTGTTGGTTATTGTACAACAATTCTGCACAACTCTTCACAAATGTGAAAGCAAAACAAAGCTCTGGTTCACGTGGGGATGCTGCACGCAGCAGCAGTTATCAGTGGAAATGCCTCACCTGCCTGACGTACGCTTGGAGCGGAGAGAGCGTCAGAAGGTTGGCGATGAGGTTGAGGAGGATGACGACGAGGCTGTGGAGATTGACCTTTTGGACGACTGAGAGTGAGTGGTTGTTGAGGGCGATGTCCTGCAGAACAGAGCGGATATTGTACCACCAGAAAAAAAAAAAAAAAAAAAAAACACAAAATAAGCAGTTCTTTAAATGTGGAAGTGGAAAGAATGTGGTGAAATTATGGACGATATGCTGATTGTGCAGATCATGTTGTTGTGGGCAAATCAAGGCGTATCAGCAGAAGCTGTACTGGAATGTCCACCTGCAGCGTGATTCTAGGCATGAGGAGGCTGTGCTGATTGTGCAGAACTTGTGCTTCTGTGGTGGCAATAGTGAGCACAGATTAATGGTGGCAGATCTCTGGCCAGCTGTGAATGTGGCGGCTCACTGCTGAATTTGCAGCAGAAGAAGCTTCTGTGTGGATCAACATTGTGGCAGCAGGATGAGGTAAAGTTGTACAAACTGAGGAGACACAAGTGCAATGATGGCCAGTAAGATATCAGCGTTGCAAAATCCCGTAAAGGTTACCTGAATTCTTACAAGCAGAGCGAGGTACGTTGGGAGCGTATGGAGGTTCACCATGATACCGATGAGCGCCAGCGTTGTGTACAGAGTCAACGCCCTGCGAACTGTATGACCTGCAAAAAGTGCAGAAAATCTTCGTTGAAGTATTGGAAGTTGGATGAAGAGGTGCAGAAGGATGTGCAATATCAGAGCTCATACCAGGGTCGGTGACAGTTAGGAGTAATGAAGAGTAGACGTCTTCTTCGTACTTCTTCAGGAACATGGCGTCAGGGCGGGAGACTGGTTCGCTGACTAAGTAGCAGGTTTCAAAGCTGTGACAGAAAAAATACGATTTCGTGATGGACAACATGCCTGAGGCGTGGTACAGATTAATTGTACTTGTAATTAGACTGCTTAACCATGCTGCAGGCTCTGTGGTGCATTCCAAATTTCACATACCATAATCTGGATGTCACAATGTCTGCAGAAAAAGTACAAGAAATACAATTTGGGAGTTACACGAAAGGTTGTGAACTTGCAAAATCAGCTAAATCTGCTGTAGTTCATGTTTTCTCCCAGAATAAACGACCCAAGAACAACTGTAATTGCCACTGCCCCAAGCCTGCATCCTGGTCTCACAGCGTCTCCTACAGTTGCTGAAGTCACTCCTGGACTCACATCGTCTCCTTCAGCTTCTGAAGACCACAAATCCCATCTAAACGACCCCAGAACAACTACAATTACCACTGTCCTAAGCGTGCATCCTGGTCTAACAGTGTATACTACAGCTGCTGAAGTAACTCCTGAACTCACATCGTCTCTTACAGCTGCTGAAGTGACTCCTGGACTCACATAGTCTTCTTCAGCTGCTGAAGTGACTCCTGGACTCACATCTTCTCCTTCAGCTTCTGAAGACCACAAATCCCATCTAAACGACCCCAGAACAACTGTAATTACCACTGTCCTAAGCCTGCATCCTGTTCTAACAGTGTCTCCTACAGCTGCTGAAGTCACTCCTGGACTCACATCGTCTCCTTCAGCTTCTGAAGACCACAAATCCCATCTAAACGACCCCAGAACAACTACAATTACCACTGTCCTAAGCCTGCATCCTGGTCTAACAGTGTATACTACAGCTGCTGAAGTAACTCCTGAACTCACATCGTCTCTTACAGCTGCTGAAGTGACTCTTAGACTCACATAGTCTTCTTCAGCTGCAGAAGTGACTCCTGGTCTAACAGTGTCTCCTAAAGCTGCTGAAGTGACTCCTGGACTCATATCGTCTCCTTCAGCTCCTGAAGTCCACAAATCCCATCCAAACGACCCCAGAACCACTGTAATTACCACTGTCCTAAGCCTGCATCCTGGTCTAACAGCAACTCCTACAGCTGCTGAAGTAACTCCTGAACTCACATCGTCTCTTACAGCTGCTGAAGTGACTGTTGGACTCACATAGTCTTCTCAAGCTGCTGAAGTGACTCCTGGACTCATATCGTCTCCTTCAGCTCCTGAAGTCCACACATCCCTTTCTCTCAGTCTGAACGACCCAAGAACCACTGTAATTATCACTGCCCCTAGCCTGCATCCTGTTCTAACAGTGTGGCCTACAGCTGCTGAAGTGTCCCCTGGACTCACAACGTCTCCTACAGCTGCTGAAGTAACTCCTGGACTCGCATCGTCTCCTACAGCTGCTAAAGTCCACAAATCCCATCACAAACCCCCACCAGAACATAAGCTATGACCACGTCCTCAGCTCACCTCGGTTCCTGCAGCCGCAACAAGTTCCCATGACGGTCCAGCAGCACTTGAAGGACCTCTTGACCCAATTGGGACGTCTCCGGGTGCGAACACAACCGCAGCAGCGGCCCGAGGAGCGGAGCTGGAAACGTTGCGCTCAATGACACGTTGGTGTAGTTTTTGGCCACCTTGAAAAACAACCACACAAACGGCAATAAGATCTTATTGATCTATCAATCATGAGGGGGAAATTAGAAGAGACAAACAAAAGACACTCTAAGGGGGGGGGGGGAGTTTTGGCGAAGGTGGGGACCTATAAATTCCCAAAATTAAACATTATAACAAGTGACACCTCATTTTAAAGGTTGTTTTACACTGAACACGATGGTGAAATCAGAATTGTGATATCTCATCCCGTTTTCAAACTGGAGCACTTTGAAGATGAAGAAACGTGGTTGTTACTTGAGATGAAGCCACGTGAAGTCAGCTTTCAACACGCTCATAGGAAAACATAAAACGCTGCGGGTAGAAAATTTAACGCTCTTTTTAACGGTGTCCTTAACGTTTACGTTACATATTAATTTAAGGGAGTTAGAGCCGTTTTACTGAGACGAGATCAAAAACACGAAATGTGGTGTTGACATTGTTGGTAGGTGGTATTTTTTTCTAACAATTTATCCCCAAGTGGGCCCAGAAGAACCTCTGTTTGCTCATTCAGAGAAATTTCTATACTATTGTGAGTTGACAACAAAATTTCTACTGCCTCTAACTTGTTCAACCTGGCCCCAAACTTCTGTCTATGGATTATTTTATATTTGTTGTCATATACATGATTTTCTGCAACAATGTGGTTAGCAAAAGAGTCTTCATGTTCTTTGAAATCCGACTAGAAACCTCCTTTTCTTTTTCAACTAATTTATTTCTAGTTCTTCCTGTTGTTGAAGTCGTGAGATCTTGGATGTTGGCTGAATCCACTTGCAGTTCTTCAAGTTTCTCGTTCAATTTCTTCAGACGATTAGCAGTGTCCACGTGTTCTTGGATTCTTGTTGAGATTCTTCTGCCTGATCTACCAGTATACACCGATTTGCAATGCACTTCCCCACAGTACATCTTGTACACTCCACTCTCATCCCCTTTCTCCCTTTGCCTGAATTTGTTGTTGATGAGAAGTTTGCCAATTGAGTTGTTAACATAAGGTGCTGGTTGAATCCCTTTCTTCCTTAAAACCTTCATGACATGGTTTTAGTTTGTTTTTGGGGCTTCGTTTCTGAGTTATTTCACTTTTTGCGAAATTCAGAAAATCGCCGTTCCTTTTAGACGTTACCAACACTTTCTTACTATTTTTTCTTCAATTTTTGAGATGTTCACCACACTGAATGACAGGTAGTTTAATGCTGATTTCAAAAGTGTGGTGAAAAAAATCGAAGATAAAAATAGTAAGAAAGTGTTGGTAACGTCTAAAAGGAATCGGCGATTTTCTGTATTTCGCAAAAAGTGAAATAACTCAGAAACGAAGCCCCAAAAACAAAAATTTCAAAGTGGCATTTTCTGTTCCAAATTCAACCTAGAATCGAAAAAAGCAATAAAAAAGGGGGGTCAAGAGGAAACCGTAAGTTTCAATCAATGATTTGAGACCCTAAAACATGGAAAAATAAAAATCGGACTTCGGCATCGTGAAGCTGAGTGAAAATACTATGAAAAAGGTCCAGTTCAATATTTCGATAGCTCGCACCGCAAGGCTGTAATTTCCCGATGGGCCCGTTTAGATGGGACACCCTGTATAGTGATTTAAAGTACAAAGATTGTGGAACTGAAGTCCTTTTTCAACCTACTCACATGATAATGGAGTTCCACAAACTCAGCGCTTCCACCATAAAATCTATCAAAAACGAAAAAAATCTTGAAAGTGAAAAAATTCGGTTTTTTAGTTGAGTAATGAAAAAACTCCAGGAGGCACTTTTTGTTGCAAATCAGCTGTAGAATTGATTCTTCGAGTTTGTCAAATAATTTCTGTATACCAGTGTTGCCAGATGTAGGGATTTATCCCTACTGTAGGGATTTTCAAACCAAAATAGGGCGTAGGGGGGGATTGTTTTTTTAAAGGCGTTTCGTAGGGATTTTTGAATTTTTTTGTAATAAGGGAAAATATTGGTCCTTTTTCCCAATGTAAAAGGAACTGTAGGTCAAGACAAGTGTGAACAACAGTACCAACCTTAGATCTCAAATGAACAACAGCTACTCTCCTGGAGTGGAAAAGTGAAACTACAACAAACACTTTTTATAACCAACCATCGCAAGGAGGACTGAACAATTGGGAATCCCTGGGATGGGATAGGGATGGGTATCGATGAACAGTGGACCTCGCCAAGTTTAGTTCTTTTATCCTCTAAAAATATAGCCAAATGTCACTTTTTGGAGGCATTTTGGAAAGAACGTAAAGAGCGCAAATAGAAAGTACAGGAAAGAGGAACCGCGAAAAAAGAAAACTAGAAAAGTCGACGAATTGGAGGTTCGAGGTTGAAGATGATGTTTGGGCTGGTAGGTAGTGGTTATTACTTGCCCCAACAGAGTGCTCACCATGATGGCTGGTGGGAGCCGTTGTTCGGCTGTCCAACCTGTTCCCCCGACCCGTTTGTATAGACCGAGAGTGTTATCACTATCAAAGTTGCACTGTTATCTTTCATTATAATACCGTTTATTTTATCGATGTTCATCCGTTCTCTTGTGTAAATTAAAGAGTTGTTATCCGGTGTTTATTACGCGTGATTATTTCGTTTACCCGTTCAAACATTTTGGTGCCGAAACCCGGGATTGTGGTTAATGTCGAGCGTGTCCGAATTTAACCTAGTTTACCTCGCGACTTTGTTTACATCGGGTTTTTTCCATTTACCGTTTTACCGTTTTACCGTCGTTTTTCCCCGTTTTTCGCGTTCTACCGTCCAATAATGCCGCCAAAAGGAATTATGAAGCGTAGATCCCGTCAATCGGACCCGGATTTTCCGCCGGACGATGCGGTTGTTCAATCGGTTCATCCAGTTTCATCTGCGTATGATGTCGTCAAGAATAAGTCTATTCAACTTGATCCCGCCGTTTTTGATCTGCTGAGTGCCCCTCAGCAAGACCTGTTGAAAAACATCAGACGTTGGTCAATCAGGGCTAATGCAGTTCTGAAACGACAACCGGTAAGTGCACTGGCGGAGTTTATCAAGGACGATTTCCGTCGAGGAAGAATGTTCCTCGATGCCGTTGAGGAGGCTCAGTTCGATCAGCAGATCGAGGAAAATCTGCTTAATCAGGTAACTTCTGTTGTTGTAAGTTTGGCTGAGCGCCTCCCCGTTGAAATTAATCCAGTTAGCGCTAAGAAAGAGGTTGATGACGAAGTTGTTCTCAGTCATGAACACGCTTACGCTCAGATTAAAATGATGAATCAGCTGCTCACAACCGTCCCGTTATTTGAAGGTCAAATCTCCCGCTTTGCGGAGTTTAGGAAACTGTTTGATGGTGCAGTTCATAACATGAAGCACATACCCGATGAAATTAAATTTGAGAAACTGTTGAGCAAGCTTTCTCCCGATCTCCGATCATCATTTGCCGGTAGCAGCTATCAGCAGGCTTATGACGCCCTGGTAGCGGAAAATACCTCAAAATACCGTTTGGCTCGTTCAGTATTTGCGCAGCGCATACATTTACCCCGTTTGGAAAGGCCCAACGTTGCTGACTTGGAACATTTCCACAACGATGCTCGTTCATGGGTAGGATCAATGCTCGACCTCCCCACTCCCAATCTTCGGGACTACTTATTGTTTGAAGCCCTGTTTTTTCGCTTATCCGCTGAGCTCAAAGAGAAGTTCAACCGGGAGGTGATGGAACAAATGGATGCCATCCCCTCTCACTCTGATCTGCTTCGGTTTATTGGAAAGGAGCTAAGGATAGCTCGACTGGTCCCAGAGGAGAAGCAGGGGAATAAAAAAGCTCCAACCACTGTTCAGAGAGCCCGTTCACCCTCACCATTCCGGTCGTCACCCGCTTCAAGACCCGTTCAAGAAGAAGAAAAGATGGCCATGATGTCCCTTTGCACCAGCCGTTCGCCCCCCAGTCCCCCCATAGAAACATCAGCCTCGTTATGAAGGTACGACGGCGCTCAGCCGGTTCCTTCCAAGGTATCATTGGTGAGCGCTACTGCCAAGAGCCCATTACCCGTTAAGTCTTCAACTGTTAAGAATTCAGCTGTTCGACGTCAACTTGTAGGTAATGTTAGGCGCATGTTAGCACCTAGGAATAATTTCAGGGGCCTGTTTCCTGGGATTGAGTCATCCAAATTAGGCGTAGCTGGCTCATCCCAACCCGTTAGTAAAATTGACGTCACCCATAAGTCCTGTTTAAAATTATCTCGTTTTGGGCTCACCCCTACTGCTGTAGTCCCCCTTTCCTCCTGTAGAGGGGAAATAATTAAATTCAGAGCTTTGATTGACTCAGGAAGTGAAGTCAATATTGTTTCCCCGTTAGTAGTGAAGAAGTTAGGACTCCGTTTGATTCCCATGAAGGGCAGTTTACAGGGAATTGGGAGTTCTTCAAACCCCATTCACAGTTCCGTTACTGCTCAGCTTCACACACGTTCTGGTAGGGTAATTCCTTTTGAAGCGCTCGTTATGGAGAGCCCCCTTTCGCCGTTGCCCAGCCGTAGTTGGAACCCTGCTTTATGGTCAAATATCACATCCATGGAACCCCACCTTGCTGACCCACAGTTTCACACTGCTCACTATGTTCAGGCTATTCTCGGAGCTGACATTTTTTCCCAATTGCTTCCCCGTTCCTCTGAGGTTGGTCTATGGGAAACTGACTTGGGAACTCTGGTTACTGGTGCCACTCCACCCGTCTGTAAAAAGTCCGTTCAATTCAGCCGTTATGCGCATCAAATGAAATACTCCAGCGAAGAGCCAGTTAACAAGATAGAGCCCCACCCCTTCCTCGTTCAAGCTAGATTCCAGGCCGCTTATCCCTGCTCACAGGGACCCCATGTTTTCACTGTTCCTAAATTCTTGCCTAAGGACTACCACTCGCAAGTTCTTAAGGAGCTCTCTACCGTTTTGGAGGTAGTAGCTGCCAATCCTAAACCCCAACGGAAGCCGTTTCCCCGGTTCCCGTTCAGCAATCAAAATGTTAAGTCTACTGTTAGTCAAGTTAAGCCCAATCACTCAACCCCTGTTCGAAATCTATTTTCTGTAGCTCCACCCATGGAACTTGTTGAGAACCCAATTAGTTTGTTCCAGCTCGCAGCCCAGGTCTGCACGTCTGATTTCCAATTGGTATCTCCCAGTGTAGTGTGTTTCCCAATCAAAGATGAAGATATACCTGCACCTACCGATGAAGTTTCTGTTAAGGTAGCAGCTGTTTCCGTTTCCACTGATGATCTGTTACGCCAGATGTTTGAAATTGAGTCTGTTGAACCCGTCTCCCCTTGGACGCCTGAGGATCATCAGGCTGAAAACCGTTTTTTGGAATCAGTTAGTAGAGATAAGTTTGGTCGCTACACTGTTGCTCTTCCGTTGTCTGAGTCTCCCACTGCTCTGGGTGAGTCCAGACACATTGCTTTAAGACAATTGTATAGGTTGGAAGCCAGACTAAAACGTAACCCTGTTTTAGCCACTGCTTACCGTTCGTTCATGGAAGAATATACCCAATTGGGACATATGAGGCTGTTAAGCTCAGAAGAAATCCCCCGTTCCCCCAATTATTACATTCCTCATCACTCTGTTCATCGTGAAGGTGATCCTGTTGCAAAAATCCGCGTAGTATTTAATGCGTCTCAGCGCACTTCCAATGGCCGGTCTTTGAATGAAATTCTGCTAGTTGGACCAAAAATGCAACCCGATATATCCGTTATGGTAACCCGGTTCCGCTCTTTCCGCTATGTTTTTATATCTGATATACGACAAATGTTTAGGCAGATTCAACATCCAATTGAGGATCAGGACCTGTTAAGAATAGTTTGGCGCAACTCCCCTGATCAACCTGTTCAAGATTTCGCCCTCACAACTGTTACCTACGGAACTGCTTCAGCCCCCTTCCTAGCTAACCGGGTCATCCGTCACTTAGCTGATGAAAATGAGGAAAGTTACCCAATTGCTTCCAAATTGTTGAAGGAAAATACGTACATTGACGATGTACATGGTGGGGGGAGTTCCCTGCACTCAGCGTTAGAGGCTAGGAATGAACTGCTATCACTGTTAGCTACTGCTGGGTTGGAGCTCCGTAAGTGGGCCTCCAATTCTGATCAGTTGCTTTCTGGTATTCCAGAAGAGCACCGGCTTGCCCCCTCTGTTCCTGTTTGTCTGACCTCCGATGATGAAAAGCCATTAAAAATGTTGGGAATCTCCTGGAACCCTACCACTGATGAGTTTTACTTTAAGGTTCCCGTTTCTCTTACTGTTCACACCAAGAGAGAGTTAGCTAGTCAAGTTGGAAGGATCTACGATCCCGCTGGGTGGATTATGCCAGTTTCTGTTCAAGCTCGTTTCATTCAAAGGGAGATTTGTCGTTCAAAGTATGATTGGGACGATCCGTTACCAGGTTCATTTGTTCATGATTGGGCTGCCCTTGCTGATACCCTCAATTTGCTTCAGTCTGTTTCCATCCCTCGTCACATACGAGTGGATGCCCCCGTTCAATGGTTAGTAGGATTTGCGGATGCCTCCGAAAAGGCCTATGCTGCCACAGTTTATCATGTATCTCAGATGAACAGTGAATTTGCTGCCCGTTTAATTTTGGCTCGAGCAAAAATAGCTCCAATGAAACCTCAGTCAATTCCCCGATTAGAGCTGCTAGCGGCGGAACTATTGGGTAAAACCATGACTCGTGTCCGTTCCGAATATCCTTCTGTTCCCAATTCTGCAATAATTGCCTGTTCTGATAGCACAGTTGCCCTATCCTGGCTCACCGCTGACCCCGCTCCCGTTTGGAAGGTATTTGTGGGTAACAGGGTTGCTCGAACCCTGTCCCACTTGCCCAAAGAGCACTGGTTCCATGTCCGTTCTGCTGACAACCCCGCTGATGTTGCCTCCCGTGGAGCCAAACCTGATCAGTTAGTGAACTGTTCCTTGTGGTGGAATGGTCCAGATTGGTTGGCTTCCGACCGTTCCTTGTGGCCAGTGAGGAGGATTCGCCCTGATTTGAAACCCGATTCTGTTTCAAGTGAAATCAGAGCTTCATCGAGAGTAATAGCTGCAACTGTTGTTGAGACTCCGTTTGAAGCCCGTTTTAGCTCTTATACTGTTTTGCGTCGAGTTACTGCTTGGATAATCCGCTTTATTAATAATTGTAAAATCCGCCGTTCCTGTTTGCTATCTCAGACTAGACCACCGTTAAGCACATCTGAGCTTCAGAAAGCCGATTCAGTTCTCGTTCGCCGTTCTCAAGGTCGCAGCTTGTCTGAAATCCAAGAAGCCACCATTAAAGGAGCTAAACCAACTAAACTGATGAAACAGTTGGCTATATTTTCCGATTCTGAAGGCACTCTCCGAGTAGGGGGTCGCTTATCAAATATGCCTGGGTCATTCGAGACACAGCACCCCGCTTTGCTTAAACCTTCTGATTTACTGGTACCGCTGCTCATCCGTTACGCGCACACTACATGCATGCATGTAGGGCCCAGAGCCACGCTGGCCCACCTGCGTACCCGATACTGGGTGATTGATGGGAGAAATGCCGTTAATCGTGTTTTAGCTGGGTGTACCCGTTGTTTTTCAATTAAACCGAGACCGTTTCAGCCCATGATGGGTCAGCTGCCTGAGGCCCGAGTCACCCGTGCCTTTGCCTTTGAGCAGGTTGGAGTTGATTTTTGTGGCCCGTTCACTGTTTCTATTGCTGGTCTTCGAGGAGCTCGAGCCGTTGAGGTTTACCTTGCCGTTTTTGTTTGTTTCACAACCAAAGCCGTCCATCTTGAAGTTGTTATGGATCTTAGTACCGATGGGTTTCTCCAATGCTTGGAGCGGTTTATGGGTCGCCGAGGCGTTCCTTCAGCTATTTGGAGCGACAATGGTCGTAATTTCCTGGGGTCATCCAACTTACTCAACCAAATCCGTTCTGCTAGCCCCCTTGATCATGTAGTAGCTGAACGACTCGCTAACCGAGGGGTGGAATGGAAATTCATTCCACCTAGGGCACCGCATTTTGGTGGGTTATGGGAGGCTGCCGTTAAGTCTGCTAAACGACTGTTGAAGGTCAATTTAAGAGACCAAACCACCACGCTTCAAACGTTCAGCACCGTTGCCATTAGGATTGAGGCCATTCTTAACAGCCGCCCGTTAGTTCACCAATCCTCCTCACCAGATGACATATTGGTACTTACCCCTGCTCATTTTCTCGTTCAACGCCCGCTTACTGCTTTACCTGAGAGCAATGTGTTTGACTTCAGCTCCCGATTAGCTCCTAAGTGGAAGTTTGTTTCTAATCTGGTAAGTCAATTCTGGAAGAAGTGGCACTCTGAGTACCTGTTAGACCTCCAGACCCGATCTAAGTGGAATACCCCTGATCGCCCTGCTACAGTGGGGGATGTAGTGTTGATTAAGGAAGACAATATTCCTCCTCTGTCATGGCCCATGGGTGTGATAGTGGACCTGATTCCTGGTAAAGATGGTGTAACCCGTGTAGCTAGAGTCCGGTCTGGTAATGGGGAGAAACTCCGCCCGTTAGTCAAGCTCTGCCCTCTACCAAAGGACTGTTAGTGCCTGTTTCTTAAATTTGTTGGAATGAGTGCCTCATTGTGGGGGGAGGATGTTTGGGCTGGTAGGTAGTGGTTATTACTTGCCCCAACAGAGTGCTCACCATGATGGCTGGTGGGAGCCGTTGTTCGGCTGTCCAACCTGTTCCCCCGACCCGTTTGTATAGACCGAGAGTGTTATCACTATCAAAGTTGCACTGTTATCTTTCATTATAATACCGTTTATTTTATCGATGTTCATCCGTTCTCTTGTGTAAATTAAAGAGTTGTTATCCGGTGTTTATTACGCGTGATTATTTCGTTTACCCGTTCAAACAGATGATAAGAACACAAAATTATTTAATACCTAACGCATTTCCCTCTGTATCCCTGTGATTCGATTCAAACAAATCGATGTTTCTTGAATCTGTATGTTTCTGAATATGTAAGTCGTTTGAAAATGGTGTCAGTATTTGGTATTTTTCCTTTTCTTGAGTTGGTAAATAGAGATTTTCGACTTTCTGAAAGCGTAGGGATTTTCGTAGGGATTTTTCTTGAAGCTCGTAGGGATGTAGGGATTTTTTTTATACTATTGTAGGGATTTTGAGAAATTTCATCTGGCAACACTGCTGTATACACACGATTTTTGGGTCTTTTGGCGGTGGATTCAGGATGGTCTGAAACGGATTTTGGTATTAAAAAATTTCGGAAATTCGAGTTTTAACAATTTCGGACCAAAAACACGTGTACTAGCTTCATTTTCTTTAAAAACTCGTTTAAACAATCAAAAATAAAAATAAAAATCTACGTACGATCAACAAACTCTTGAGGAGCATTTCCCTCAGGAGGACGTCCGTCTGCGAGTTTTCCGACGGGATTTTCGACAAGATGAAAACCATAATTTCGACTTTCTGGTAGTCGGGGAGGTGAGCGGTGAACTCGCCGAGGCACGAGATGAGCGCTTCCATGTAAACCGTTTCCGATGAGTCTTGTCGCCGAGCGGCCGAAATTCGGATGTGGCCGAGGAGCGAGTTGATGATTTCCAAAACTGACGGACCTGAGAAAAATAAGAAAAAAATAAATAAATAAATAAAAAAAATTAAAATAAAAACGAAGAGAATAAGCTGGAAATAATCGAGTGTCAAGTCCAGGATATTCGATTTTTTGATCGCAATAATGTAAGGACGATTAATCGATTAGAGCTGATCAAATAAATTATCCTACGTGATCTTTTCTATAATAACTACAAATCGTCGATTAATTGCCTCGTACATTATATATTTAAAAATAGATTATGTTCGGCCCGAAGCTATACTATTTTGAACTTGAACAATAAACCGAAATCGATCATTTTGAGCTAAAAACTCGATAGTTTTGAGCTCAAACTCGAGAATAATTCTCACACAATAATGGAATTTTTGGCACAAAATCGATTATACGATCAAAATGACTGAGAAAAAAATAAAAAAAATAAAAAAATAAATAAAAATAAAAACGAAGAGAATAAGCTGGAAATAATCGAGTGTCAAGTCCAGGATATTCGATTTTTTGATCGCAATAACGTAAGGACGATTAATCGATTAGAGCTGATCAAATAAATTATCCTACGTGATCTTTTCTATAATAACTACAAATCGTCGATTAATTGCCTCGTACATTATATATTTAAAAATAGATTATGTTCGGCCTAAAGCTATACTATTTTGAACTTGAACAATAAACCGAAATCGATCATTTTGAGCTAAAAACTCGATAGTTTTGAGCTCAAACTCGAGAATAATTCTCACACAATAATGAGTTTAAAGGTCACAATAATCGAGTGTTAGGTTCTAAATCGAGTTTAAATATCAAAATTAAACTCGATTCAGAACCTAAAACTCGATTATTGTGACCTTAAAACTCGATTCTTTTGATTTTAAACTATATTCGATAATTTTGAGTTTAAAACTCGTCATTTTGATCGCATAATCGATTTTGTGCCAAAAACTCGATTATTGCGTGATTAAAACTCGATTATTTTGATTTTCAACTATGAACCAAACACGATTATATTGAGCTTAAAACTCGATTATTTTCAGTTTAAAATTCGATTATTTTGAGCTTACACGATAAACCTAACTCTATTAGGACCTACTTTCAGCTTGAAAATTAAACCAAACTAGATTATTATGACCCTTAAGCTCGATTATTTTGAGCTCAGAACTTGATCATTTTTATCGTTAAACTCGATTGTTTACAAACCAAAGCAATTGTTACGAGCCTAAAACTCGATTAGGTTGAGCTTTAACACTAAACCAAAAATGATCATTTTAAGCTTCGACTCCATTAATTTCAGTTTAAAACTCGATTACTTTAAGCTTGAAAATTAAGCCAACCTCGATTATTTGAGCCTGAAACTCGACGATTTTGAGTTTAAACGACAAAACAAACTAGATTGTTATGACCCTAAAACTCGATTATGTTGAGCTTGAACAATTAACCAAACTCGATCATATTGAGCTCAAAACACGACCACTTTGCTCGTAAAACTCGATTTTGAGCCTGAAACTCGATAACTTTGACTGTAAAACTCGATTGCTTTCAGCGTAAAACTATACTATTGTGAGCCTAGAAATCAATTATTTTGAGCCTAATACTCCATAATGAGGCTAAAACACGATTATTGTGAGCTTAAAACTCGATTACCTTGAGTTTAAACCATAAACCATAGGTACTCAATAACTTTCAGCTCAAAACTCGATAATTTTGATCGTAAAACTCGATTTCATTGAGTGTCACAATCGATTTCAAAAAAAAATGTTTAAAAAGCCGATTTACCAGTTGATTCGTTTTTTTTTTTTTTTTTCTATACCCATTTTTAAGCCCAATACCAATATTTTGTATGGTCAAAAACATGATAGACTTTCAAGCTGAAATTAACCGATTCGTGAACGTATCAGGAACGATTCGTATTTGTGAAACCTTCAGGCCAAAATCGCCAATCTGCTTTGGCAGTCAGTTTTGATTTAGAGCATCTTCAAATACGGGGAAACCTGAACTTATGCAGGTTCAGCGTGTGAGGCAATTCAAAGGAAGAAATTTAAAAAAAAAAACCAATTATGTAAGGTTAGTTTGCTCTAACGGCGAAGCTGTTATTCCATCGCCGTTAGCACTGATCGCCGTAGGTGATCGCCTGCTTACGGTCACCGTTAGCTCGTCGCCGTTAGTTACTGCGCTACACGTGACTAACGGCCGACGTTAGCTTCGCCGTCAGGTAAACGAACGCCAATGTAAACGCTTGCATACGAGTCTGCAACACATTGAGACATTTTCATGTCATCCCCCCCCCCCCCCCACAGGAAAATGTCGCCGTTTGTCAATCGAAGACATTTTTATGTCTCCACTATATACCTCTTATAAACACAGAAAACAAAAATAAAATGAAAATTGTTATCGTTGCAAACAAACTTCGTATCAAGTCATGCGCATATCTCAGCTTTTCGAAGGGCGACAACCGAGTGAGAGGAATGACATTGTATTCTAGTTCTATAAATCGAGAGGTTTCCAACGAATGGTGAACGGTTTTTGTCCGATGACAAATGACGAAGTAGGTATTGTATTTCCCTAGCAACGACTCGGTTGTACCCGGAAATCGTCAGAAACTCATTTGGGACAATTTTCGTAGTCAATTTTCGTAACAGTTTTTGAGTTATGTACCATATCGCCGCTCCTCTGCCAAAACCGCGATACTGCAAAAATTCGAAAATTGGGCGTCGCTTTAAATAGTGACATTGATCAAGTATCTCCTCCAGAAATTGCATCTCTCTAACCCTTAATTTTTACCTCCACTTCCACACGTCCTCTGGGCCCATAACCTGAAGGCAGAGGCAGAAAATAACGAAACGCTTAGACGTGGGAAGATGTAAAATATAATCTATTATGAATCAACAGGAGACTTGCGAACGAGAAGAGAGAACACTACAGAATGGAATCAACAATATGGCAGTCACAATGTAGGTGGGGGAAACACCCCTGAAATGACAACGACTTCGCACAATACTGGAAGGTAATTAGTGTGTGTGTTTGCCTCCCAATAGACCTTATAGTGGGGTTAGAGAGATGCAATTTCTGGAGGAGATACTTGATCAATGTCACTATAGCCCAATTTTCGACGCTTAGCCCAATTTTCGAATTTTTGCAGTTTCGCGGTTTTGGCAGAGGATAGTTTGAAAGTTTCGCGGTTTTTGGCAGAGGAGCAACGATATGAAAGACGTGAAAATGTCAAAAATTAAATGGGAAATTTAAATTAATTGAAATTTAAAATTTAAAATTAATTCGACGTTAAGAGTTTTTGAAAAGGGACGAAAACTCGGATCTCACCGATGCACTCTTCGGCCGACAACGACATGATTTTCGACAGGACGTGCGTGATGCTCGTGCGCTTCCTCGCCGAACAGTTGCTGTTCTCGTCCAAATGGTACATCAGGTTCTCGACGACGGCGTACGAGTATTGACGCTGAAAAATAAATTAATTAAATATATTTAAAAATATATATATATATATATATATATAACTGAACGAACGAAGTTTTTGAGTTTTCCGAATTCGGTTGAATGCGACCAAATCAAGTACCTGAATCGAGAACATGATGACGCGGAACGTGTGGACGGCGAAATCGTTCGGTACCCAGAGATCGTGGTTGTCGAGATGCCTGAAAAGAGAAAAAAATAAATAAATAAAAATCCACCATGCAGCATGGCTATAAGAGCGAATTTTTCGAAGATTTGACTGGTTTTATAACAAATTTTGTCATCTTTTGTTTGTTTGTACTGAAACACGTGTCAGAAAAAAAGGCTATGTCGACTAACTGGGGGTTCAAGTCAAAAAAGGTTATTTTGACTCACTGAAAAAATTGTCGAAAAATGGCTATTTGGAAAAAAGAAGCTATTTTGACTTACCTACTGAAAAAAGTCGGATTTTGACTCATTGAAAACAAAATTGCCGGGTATTTCGACTAACTGGCGGGAAAAAGTCGAACTAAGGTTATTTATACTTACGGGGGGAGGGGGAAGGTTATTTTGACTAACTGAGGGGAGGGGGGGAGGGGTAGCGAAAAAGGTTATTTTGACCAGCTTGCGGGTGGAAAGTCAAAAAAATATTATTTTGACAAACTGGAGGGGACCAAAGTCGAAAAAAGCCTATTTTGATCAACTAGGGGGACAAAGTCGAAAAAAGGTCATTTCGAGTAACTGTGAGGGGGGGGGGGAGTCGAAAAATGCCTGTTTCGACTCACTGAAAAAAGACTTACCCAGAATATTGTCGAAAAAGGCTACCTATTTGAAAAAAAGCTATTTTGAGTTGCCTACTGAAAAAATTCGGATTTTGACTCACTGAAACAATTGTCGGTTATTTCGACCAGGTAGAAAAGTCGAAGAAAGGCCATTTCGACTAACTGGGAGAAGAAAGTCGAGAAAAAAAACTTATTTCGACTAACTGGAGGTGAAAAGTCGAAAAAATGCCTATTTCGACTAACTGAAAAAAAGTAAAAAAAACCCGCTTTTCACTCACAATTCCGAGAATATTGTCGAAAAAGGCTATTTGAAAAAAAGCTGTTTTGACTTGCCTACTGAAAAAATTAGGATTTTGACTCAATGAAACAATTGTCGGTTATTTCGACTAACTGAGGTCGAAAAAAAGAAAAAAAAGTAGAAAAAAGTCGAAAAAAGCCCATTTTACTTACATGGCCCCTTACATTTCGACTAATTGTGGTAAAAAAAAGTCGAAAAAAGCTTATTTTGACTGACTGGGAAAAAAAGAGGTCATTTCGACTAACTGGAGGGAATAAGTCGAAAAAAGGTTATTTCGACTAACTGGGGGGAAAAGGCGAAAATATGGTCGAAAAAGTGCCTATTTCACGCACTGAAAAAAAAAAAAAAAAAACTCGAAAAAACCGCTTTTCACTCGACTAACCGAGAATATTGTCGAAAAGGCTATTTGAGAAAAAAAAAGCTGTTTTGACTCAAGTACCTACTGAAAAAATTCGGATTTTGACTCACTGAGGTAGAAAAGTCGAAATATGGCCATTTCGACTAACAGGGGGACATAAGGTCATTTCAACTAACTGGGAGAAGAAAGTCGAAAAAAGCTTACTCCGACTGACTGGGAAAAAAAGAGGCCATTTCGACTAACTGGAGGGAAAAAGTCGAAAAAAGGTTATTTCGACTAACTGGGGGGAAAAGGCGAGAAAATGGTCGAAAAATGACTATTTCGACTCACTGAAAAAAAAGTCAAAAAACCGCTTTTCACTCGTAATTCGACTAACCGAGAATATTGTCGAAAAAGCTTTTTGAGAAAAAAAAGTTATTTTGACTTACCTACTGAAAAAATTCGGGTTGTGACTCAATGAAACAATTGTCGGTTTTTTCGACTAGGTAGAAAAGTCGAAATATGGCCATTTCGACTAAACTGAAATAAAAACGTCGAAAAAACGTCGAAAGTCGAAAAAACCCGCTTTTCACTCGCAATTCGACTGACTCACCTGAGAACGGGCTTCAAAACCGATTTGACGTTTCCGAAAGACGCTCGTCCGACGAGCTCTTTGAGACAGGCGTCGGCCATCAGACCAGGATTGCTCTTGTTCTCCTCCCGTTCGGGTTTCGTTATCGTCGAATAGTATCTGGAAAAAAAAACGGAACCAACACGTCGAAATCGAAAAACTCTGTCGAAACTCTGCGCAAAAAAAAAAACAAAAAACAAACAAAAAACTGCAAATTTTTGACACAACAGTTTATCTTCTTTGTACAGATCACCCTAATCTAATTCATGAAATGATCGGTGAAACTCTAGCTCATCCTTCAAATTTAATTTGTTTAAACAATTTTAAAGACAATAAACCGAGTGAATATTACATTGACATCCACCTGCGACCCATATTTAAAATTTCAAGTCTCCAGCTCAGCGGGAAGTTGAAAAAAAGCTGTTCAAAGTTGAACCAAAAGTTCAAAATTCGTTTTTGACCCCTTCAAGGCCCCTTTTCGAAAATTTTGAGTGTTTGGTCCGAAACCTTAAACCAAATTTCGTAATTTTAGCTCAACGCTAACTGGGACGGACGGATTTTGGTTAACCTATTCGATTTTTGGAATCTACGTATCTTAAAACGTAAACCAACACAGTTTGAGGGAGGGAGGGGTAGGGGGTGGAAGTAATTTTAATTTTTTTCTTAGGCGAAGTTTTTCCAAAGTTTCATTATCGAAGATAAAAAAACCTAAAAATCCACAGTATTGCAGCATGGCTATAAGAGCGAATTTTCGATGATAACATAATAATAATAACCTATCATTTAGTGATCTAGACAGAAGGGTGATCTGTACAAAGAAGATAATAAACCGTTGTAACAAGAATTTGCAGTTTTTTTTTCTCCAGATTTTTGTTTGTATCTCCTAAACGAGCGGATATTTTGTCAAAATGCTGTCAATACAAGTTGTAGAGTATTACAGTGCTTTAAAATCGCTGTAAATACAAATTTTGTATATTTAATAAAACTCCGCGTGTAGGTACTCACTTGGAGTCCTGCATGTTGAAAAGTAGCGAGGGGATGATCTTGTCCATGTGAACGGGCTCCCAGATGTTCTCGACCAGATCGTCTGAGACCGTTTTCTTGATGACACCCTGAAAAAAAAAAAAAAAAAACTCAAAACCAGTCAGATCACAAGGGCAGTGAAGAGTCAGATCACAAAGGCAGTGAAGAGTGAGATTGCAAAGGCAGTGAAGAGTCAGATCTTGAAATCAGTGAAGAGTCAGATCACAAGGTCAGTGAAAAGTCAGAACACAAGATCAGTGAAGAGTCATACCACGAAATCAAGGGAGTCGGATCACAAATCAATAAAGAGTCAGATCACAAAATCAGTAGAGAGTCAGTATAAAATCAGTACATAGAGTTAGATCACAAGATCAGAAAGAGTTAGATCACATAATCAGTAGAGGGTCAGATCACAAATCAGTAAAGAATCAGATCAAAAAATCAGTAATTAGTCAGATCACAAAATCAGTAGTCAGATCTATATGATAACTCTCGGTAGAATTGAGATAAAAAGTTCAAATTTGCACACAAAATCCGTCTTGGCTATCGAAAGGCTAAGTTCGTAGATGGGCAGAATCGGGTCACTTTAATGGTGGTTGGGGGGGGGGGGGGGAATTCCCCGTAAATTCCCAAAATGGAACCTTCTGACAAGTGACACCTCATTTTAAAGGTTTTTGAGTGCTGAACACGATGGTGACATCAGAATTAAAATATTCCATTCCGTTCTCAAACTGGAGCACTTTGAAGATGAAGAAACGTGGTTGTTACTTGAGATGATCTTCATGTTTAGTCTGCTCTAATCTGAAAACGGAATGAGATATCGCAATTCTGACTTCACCGTCGTGTTCAGCGTTGAAAAATCCATAAACTCGTCAAAAAAGATACAAAAATGGAGCTCTTCACATAAAACCAGTTATTTCTTCGAAAATTTGCTCTTACAGCCATGCTGCATGACTGTGGATTTTTTTCTTTTTATTCAGAAGATACTGGTCAACTAAGATTTATTCAGAAGATACTGGAAGATCACGTCAGTGTGAGTGTTACCTGGAGCTAGGGACGCAACTAAATAATCGAATAATCAGATAATCGATTATTTATCTCCGATTAATTGATTAATTCTAATTAATGATCAACTGCCGATTATTTCTATTCATCGATTATTATTACTGATTAATTGGTTTTCGAATACATCAGGATTTGATGCGTTCTAATATGCTTAAGAAATGCTTTCAAAATCCAGATGACATTGTACTCGAAAACAGATTAATCAGTAGGTAACAATAATCGATTAATACAAATTAAGCCAAACCGTCGTTGTTATTGTTTCTGCCCTCCATGAATGAAAAATATTTCCTTCCGATTAATCATTTGATGTTATAATCGATTGGTTGGTTCCGACGTGTCATCCCTACCTGGAGCCCTCGTATCCCCGCGAGTCGAATCATGTTGCGGGTCGTCGGGTCGCAGTGGCTGCTGTGACACATCGAACTGAATTTCGACACGAAGAAGTCGTAGCGGCGGTGGTACGACGGAGTGTCCTCTTCGATATTCGCAAACTTGACAAACTGAAGCAATAAAAAAAAATTATATAATATATATAATATAATATATTATAATATATTATATTATATATATATACAGGGTGTTCGGCACTTGGTGAAAAAATAAAAAAATGGGTAAAACTAGACTGAAAATGGAGTAGAACGCCGCCAACCGCACCTTTCTATCTCAATCCGTTCCCAAGATATGATTTATTAAAGGTTTTTTTGCCATAAAAACCCACGTTTCTTCACTTTAAAACAACGTTTTTATACTTTTGACCACATTTTCGGATTCAGCGTTATTTTCTACATACGCCTACACCACATTCGTAACCAAAAACGAACTCCTAACGACCGCAATTGCAGTTCAAACATTGACAATTAAAAAATAAATAAATTTCTGAAAATACTCGTATGTACGTTAACTGCATTTCCAAAAAACGTGCTGGTATTTTGCCTGATAGCACTTTGTTATAGGAATCTAAATTGTTAAGTGATGTGCACGTATGTAGTAAGATATGACACGTATGTAGTAAGATATGGCACGTATGTAGTAAGATATGACACGTATGTAGTAAGATATGGCACGTATGTAGTAAGATATGGCACGTATGTAGTAAGATATGGCACGTATGTAGTAAGATATGACACGTATGTAGTAAGATATGGCACGTATGTAGTAAGATATGGCACGTATGTAGTAAGATATGGCACGTATGTAGTAAGATATGGCACGTATGTAGTAAGATATGGCACGTATGTAGTAAGATATGGCACGTATGTAGTATGAATGATGTTGAGGGATGTTGAAGGTCGGTCCAATGAACCGACACTCGACATCCCTCAACATCATTCTTACTGACGGTCATCAAATCACACACACTTATGTAGTAAGATATGACATTTATGTAGTGAGATATGACACTTATGTAGTAAGATATGGTACGTATGTAGTAAGATATGGCACGTATGTAGTAAGATATGACACGTATGTAGTAATATATGGCACGTATGTAGTAAGATATGGCACGTATGTAGTAAGATATGGCACGTATGTAGTAAGATATGACACGTATGTAGTAAGATATGGCACGTATGTAGTAAGATATGGCACGTATGTAGTAAGATATGGCACGTATGTAGTAAGATATGGCACGTATGTAGTAAGATATGGCACGTATGTAGTAAGATATGGCACGTATGTAGTAAGATATGGCACGTATGTAGTAAGATATGGCACGTATGTAGTAAGATATGGCACGTATGTAGTAAGATATGACACGTATGTAGTAAGATATGGCACGTATGTAGTAAGATATGGCACGTATGTAGTAAGATATGGCACGTATGTAGTAAGATATGACACGTATGTAGTAAGATATGACACGTATGTAGTAAGATATGGCACGTATGTAGTAAGATATGGCACGTATGTAGTAAGATATGGCACGTATGCCCTACACGTACCGATTGAGTCGCAAGGATTTGCAAGTCCGGTTCGGTCGACTCGAGAAGTTTCTGAACCATTTTGAGGAAACTCTCGACGAACAGGTTGAGGGTCTGAGCGTGACAAGCGGCCAACAGCTGATCCATCGCTTCCATCGCCATCACAACGTAACTAAACACAACAAATTGTTGAAAAATCATTTTAAAGAACTGAACACACCAAATTGTCGTAGAAAAATCATTTTAAAAATCCACAGTCATACAGCATGGCTGTAAGAGCGAATTTTCAAAAACAAATCAGACTTTCAGGTACCAAAATCAACTGCATTTTTTGCCCACATTCTCAATGCCAGTTTTCATGTGTACCTATAATAAATTTAATTTGAAAAGTCTCAAATTCGTGCTTTTGAGGCCAAAATGCACTTAAAACTAGTTTTTTCTCATCTTAAATTCCTCTTAAAGTCCATCTTGGTCCTAAGAAATCTTTCCAAAATTAATTTTGGTACCAAAAAGTCCTCACAAAGTCCATTTTTGTTCCAAAAAACCCTCTGAAAGTACGTTGTGGTCCCAATAAATTCTCCCAAAGTCCATTTTGGACGCCAAAATCCTTCCAAAGTCCACTTGGTCACAAAAGATCCTTTCAAAATTCATTCCCCTCCCCCCCCAATCCTCCTTAAGTCCATTTTGGTCCTAAGAAATCTTCCAAAAATTAATTTTGGTATCAAAAAGTCCCCAAAAATTCCATTTTTGTTCCAAAAAACCCTCTGAAACTACGTTTCGGTACCGAAAAAATCCCATCCAAAAGTCCATTTTGGACCACAAAGTCCTTTCAAAGCCCATTTCGGTCTCAAAAACCCTCTCAAAGTTCATTTTCGGTCCCGATTTCCACATCTAACCGTCTCTAGAAGAATTCCAGAACAATTCCAGACTCACCCGGTCCTCTTGCGCGATATGTCGCGACTGACACGTTGAAACAGGTACTCGGAGATCCGGTCCAATTTCTCCGGCGAGCTCAACGAGTAGAAGGTCAATTTCTCCATATTGCTCTTGATCAGCCCGTCCTGACAAATCGTACACAAATTAATTACTACTGTTATTATTATTACTATTTGAAGAAAAAAATTACTAAAATAACAACAACAACAACAGCAAAAATTAGCTTTATCGTAAAATATTTCGAGGGCCTCACAGCAACACCCCACATCGTCATTTTTGGCCAAAATGAGTTACGCGTACCATTCGAAGCGTCTTCCCCCGGCGGTTCGATCTAACTAAGTCTTAGTTAGGTAAATCTATCGATTTATTTAACTGAATTACTCAGTAAAATACTCAGTGAATTACTCAGTTTTGGCAGATGGTTTTTATGGCTCTGCTGAAAAGTCGCCCAAATGACGATGTGGGAAGTTGCCGTGAGACCCTCGATTTCAAAAATGTTATAATAATCCTACTGCCGTTTGAAGCCAAAAACGCCTTATCTCCGAAAACCACGAGAAAACACTTTTCAAGTTTCCTATAGAAATCAGGCTGTAGCCCCCCTCCAGTTTGTGCTATCGAACCCATTTTTTAAGAGACACATCGCTAACGCTTGAATTGACAAAATTACCGAAAACAAAAATCGAAAAAAAATATAAATAAAGAAAAAACCTATAATTTTTGGTGTCCTTTGGCAGTGAAAATTCGACTTTTAAAAATTTCGTACCTACCGAGAACAATAGCTACATTTTCTTCGAAAAATCGCTAAAAACAGTTAGATAAGGCGTTTTACCTTCAAATTCGACGATTTTTCGATTTTAAGGGTACGAACTACCCCCACTTCTAAATGAAATTTTAAAATTTGGACTTCACCATCGAAAAGAGCATATCAAAAATAGGGGGGGGGGGGACGTAAAAATCTCATTTTGGTCAACATTGGAGACAAGGCGTTTTTGTTTCAAACGGCAGCCTTTACAAGTTGAAATATAGGTACCTACCTAATAATTATAAATATAATATAATAATTATAATAAATTATTTAAAAAATATCAAACTTGTGGCGATGGGGGGAAAATGTTGTCAACGAGCCGTTTGTATCTCGGGCGGACGCAAGTGCAGGAGAAACAACCTGAAAAATATGAATAACGAGTTAAATACGTTCAAAATCAGGCGATCAGGTCACCTGATGATTGTAATGAGGAGATTTGAGAAGGGGGAGTGTGTAATGAATGGTTTATGAGTTGTTCTCGGGGAGGTTAGGCAATTATGACCACCCAGAAGGATGTCCTCGTCTGCTTTCACAGACCTGGCTATCCACTCCAGAATGGTTTGCTGAGTTCCTCCTGTTCTCGGGGAGGTTAGGCAATTATGCCCACCCAGAGGGACGTCCTCGTCTGCTTTCACAGACCTGGCTATCCACTCCAGAACACTGTAATGAATGGTTTGCTGAGTGCCTCCTGTTCTCGGGGAGGTTAGGCAATTGTGACCACCCAGAGGGCTGTCCTCGTCTGCATTCACAGACCTGGCTATCCACTGCAGAACACTGTAATGAATGGTTTGCTGAGTACCTCCTGTTCTCGGGGAGGTTAGGCAATCATGCCCACCCAGAGGGACGTCCTGGTCTGCTTTCACAGACCTGGCTATCCACTCCAGAACACTGTAATGAATGGTTTGCTGAGTGCCTCCTGTTCTCGGGGAGGTTAGGCAATTATGACCACCCAGAGGGGTGTCCTCGTCTGCATTCACAGACCTGGCTATCCACTCCAGAACACTGTAATGAATGGTTTGCTGAGTGTCTCCTGTTCTCGGGGAGGTTAGGCAATTATGACCACCCAGAGGGGTGTCCTCGTCTGCTTTCACAGACCTGGCTATCCACGAGTACTCCAGAACACAGTAATGAATGGTTTGCTGAGTGTCTCCTGTTCTCGGGGAGGTTAGGCAATTATGACCACCCAGAGGGGTGTCCTCGTCTGCTTTCACAGACCTGGCTATCCACTCCAGAACACTGTAATGAATGGTTTGCTGAGTGTCTCCTGTTCTCGGGGAGGTTAGGCAATTATGACCACCCAGAGGGGTGTCCTCGTCTGCATTCACAGACCTGGCTATCCACGAGTACTCCAGAACACAGTAATGAATGGTTTGCTGAGTGTCTCCTGTTCTCGGGGAGGTTAGGCAATTATGACCACCCAGAGGGGTGTCCTGGTCTGCTTTCACAGACCTGGCTATCCACTCCAGAACACTGTAATGAATGGTTTATGAGTTGTTCTCGGGGAGGTTAGGCAATTATGACCACCCAGAAGGATGTCCTCGTCTGCTTTCACAGACCTGGCTATCCACTCCAGAATGGTTTGCTGAGTTCCTCCTGTTCTCGGGAAGGTTAGGCAATTATGACCACCCAGAAGGATGTCCTCGTCTGCTTTCACAGACCTGGCTATCCACTCCAGAATGGTTTGCTGAGTTCCTCCTGTTCTCGGGGAGGTTAGGCAATTATGCCCACCCAGAGGGACGTCCTCGTCTGCTTTCACAGACCTGGCTATCCACTGCAGAACACTGTAATGAATGGTTTGCTGAGTGCCTCCTGTTCTCGGGGAGGTTAGGCAATTGTGACCACCCAGAGGGCTGTCCTCGTCTGCTTTCACAGACCTGGCTATCCACTCCAGAATGGTTTGCTGAGTTCCTCCTGTTCTCGGGAAGGTTAGGCAATTATGACCACCCAGAAGGATGTCCTCGTCTGCTTTCACAGACCTGGCTATCCACTCCAGAATGGTTTGCTGAGTTCCTCCTGTTCTCGGGGAGGTTAGGCAATTATGCCCACCCAGAAGGATGTCCTCGTCTGCTTTCACAGACCTGGCTATCCACTCCAGAATGGTTTGCTGAGTTCCTCCTGTTCTCGGGAAGGTTAGGCAATTATGACCACCCAGAAGGATGTCCTCGTCTGCTTTCACAGACCTGGCTATCCACTCCAGAATGGTTTGCTGAGTTCCTCCTGTTCTCGGGGAGGTTAGGCAATTATGCCCACCCAGAGGGACGTCCTCGTCTGCTTTCACAGACCTGGCTATCCACTGCAGAACACTGTAATGAATGGTTTGCTGAGTGCCTCCTGTTCTCGGGGAGGTTAGGCAATTATGCCCACCCAGAGGGGTGTCCTCGTCTGCATTCACAGACCTGGCTATCCACGAGTACTCCAGAACACAGTAATGAATGGTTTGCTGAGTGTCTCCTGTTCTCGGGGAGGTTAGGCAATTATGACCACCCAGAGGGATGTCCTCGTCTGCTCTCACAGACCTGGCTATCCACTCCGAAACACTGTAATGAATGGTTTGCTGAGTGTCTCCTGTTCTCGGGGAGGTTAGGCAATTATGACCACCCAGAGGGATGTCCTCGTCTGCTTTCACAGACCTGGCTATCCACGAGTACTCCAGAACACTGTAATGACTGGTTTGCTGAGTGCCTCCTGTTCTCGGGGAGGTTAGGCAATTATGACCACCCAGAGGGGTGTCCTGGTCTGCTCTCACAGACCTGGCTATCCACTCCAGAACACTGTAATGAATGGTTTGGTGAGTGTCTCCTGTTCTCGGGGAGGTTAGGCAATTATGCCCACCCAGAGGCCTGTGCGGTCTGTGTTTCTACAGCCGTCTAGCCCATCTAGTGGGTATCGATGCCTAACGTACCTACGATCTGATATCGAAATGACGAGTACGGTAGGTGTCATTACCCAGCGTAGTATCGATTGTTTACGATTGTGCTAAGTATCGACACCGTTTTTTTTTGGAGCATTAACCGTCAATGTTCCTTACGATGAAATGTAATAATAATAATGTAATAATAATGTAATAATAATTACATTAAAATCAAAATAATGTCAACATCATTGGTGATTTTTAATTTTTAACCCTAGAAGGGTACCTACACGTCGAAACGACGTGTGAGCTACCTGTAAGGGGCAGATGTATGTACGTCTTTTTGACGTGTGGGTTGCTAACTAGGATTAGGGGTCGATGGTTGCTAACTTCTAGTTGATACGATTTCGGTACCAATTTCTTCCTTTAAACACTCACGCATTTTTATCTGCAGGTTGATTGGTCAGAAACAATTTTTCGAAGAAATAACTGGTTTTATGTAAGATAATGTCTTAAAATGTCTTCATTGAAGAACTTGGTGTTTGGAATTTTTCTGTTTATACCCCTTGAGTTTGCTACTCGTAGGAATTTTTCGTGAATGTAGGTCGAATTGACGTGTAGGTACCCCTTCTAGGGTTGAAAAATCGATAAAGTCGGCATCGATACTTGGCTTTGTATCGATTATCATCCCATTAGTATTCAAATGACGTACAAAATTAGTTCAAGTATAAAACTCACATCCGGGGTCCGAACATTTCTTCAGCATCGAGTCGACGCATTCGGGCATCTCGAGCTGCGGCTCGAAACAGCACGTCAAAACTGCCGACATCCTGCGAAAATGATTTTAAAAAAAAAACGGTTTTGTTACGGTTTTTTGGTCAAAACAAGCAGAAGGGGCGTCCTAACGGGAAACATCACTCGGAACAACATTGAAGGGCGTTAAATTCTGCGTCGAGTGACACCAAAAACCAACGCCGTCCGCGGCACTTTGCCCAGTTAGCGTTGATCTAAAATTTTTGTTAAGAATCCCAACTAACCCCACAATGATCCTCGAAACTTTTCATAACCCTAGGTCAAGGGGAAGGGGTTCAAAACGAACTTTGAAATTTCGAAAATTCCAAAACTCCAAAAATTCATATGAAACGGTGTATTTTTTATGTCATATTTACACAGACTTTGTTTTTTTGGAATTTTTTAAGACCACCCGCAGCTATGTAGGACCAGCCGTTCGTCCACAATTACGGCTCAATGTTGGAGCAGATCAAAAATCGTCAACATGAGAGTGAATCGTGAGGCAGCCTGTCGTGTCCATTTTCAAACTGGCCCAACTGATTCAAACATCACATGGTTTTCAAATATCGAGTTAATTAATAGGTAATATTTAATGATAATTACTAATAATGAAGCATAAAATTTATTAATAACCAACAATAAATATTAATAATTTACACTACTTGATGATAGGTAATTATTAATAATTAATGATAATTCGTAATAATAATTAATCTATCGTTTAGTGATCTAGACAGACGGGTGATCTGCATAAAGAAGATAATGAACCGTTGTGTCAAGAATTTGCAGAGTTTTTGGAAATTTTAGTTTTAACAATTTTTTCGAAAATTCGCTAAAAGACTTCATATTCACCTGAAGTGTCGAAAATCTGCGAAGACCTCGAAACTACGACTCACTCAAAAACCACGCGTTTCTCATCACTAAACGTTTTTCTCCCTCGCCCGAGGGACGCCCGGAGAAAACCGGAGAAAACTGTACGCGTTTTCTCGACGATCAACGGGAGCGAACGAGCGGTGAATCATTAAAAGAAAATAAAAACAAATAAAAAAAATAACGGAACGGGATCCGTTTTTGTTAGAGGAACATGGAGGTTCAACTGTCGGAGGGTTGAGAGTGTTGTGGAGCGAGGGGACGACGTTGTGGAGCGAAGTATTGATTATTTGGAGGGTATTTGTGTTCGCCGCGAGACACTTGTTAGCGTTGTGGACAGTTTCAGTGGGGAGTTCGTAGTCATGGAGGAGTTTGGCGACGAGAGGGTTTCATCACGGGGAAGAGATCGGTAGAAGATCAAAGGTCATGGTGGAGTCATGGTTTTGACACTGAGCCATTCAAGTCAATTGTCAAACGAAGCAAACAAAAAAGTCTCGATGAATTTGAGTCGATCCGATATAAAGTCGACTTTTTTCGTTTATCTCGAAGTATTTGAGTTGAGAATTGCACTCCTTGAAGGTCCATTCGATCTCAATCAAACGCCTCGATTCGATATGAAGTCAACTTTTTTCGTTTATCTCGAAGTATTTGAGTTGAGAATTGCTCTTCTTGAAGGTCCATTCGATCTCAATCAAACACCTCGATTCGATATGAAGTCGACTTTTTTCGTTCATCTCGAAGTATTTGAGTTGAGAATTGCACTCCTTGAAGGTCCATTCGACCTCAATCAAACACCTCGATTCGATATGAAGTCGACTTTTATCGTTTATCTCGAAGTATTTGAGTTGAGAATTGCACTCCTTGAAGGTCCATTCGAACTCAATCAAACACCTCGATTCGATATGAAGTCAACTTTTTTCGTTTATCTCGATGTATTTGAGTTGAGAATTGCACTCCTTGAAGGTCCATTCGACCTCATTCAAGCACCTCGATTCGATATGAAGTCAACTTTTTTCGTTCAACTCGAAGTATTTGAGTTGAGAATTGCACTCCTTGAAGGTCCATTCGATCTCAATCAAACGCCTCGATTCGATATGAAGTCAACTTTTTTCGTTTATCTCGAAGTATTTGAGTTGAGAATTGCTCTTCTTGAAGGTCCATTCGATCTCAATCAAACACCTCGATTCGATATGAAGTCGACTTTTTTCGTTCATCTCGAAGTATTTGAGTTGAGAATTGCACTCCTTGAAGGTCCATTCGACCTCAATCAAACACCTCGATTCGATATGAAGTCGACTTTTATCGTTTATCTCGAAGTATTTGAGTTGAGAATTGCACTCCTTGAAGGTCCATTCGAACTCAATCAAACACCTCGATTCGATATGAAGTCAACTTTTTTCGTTTATCTCGATGTATTTGAGTTGAGAATTGCACTCCTTGAAGGTCCATTCGACCTCATTCAAGCACCTCGATTCGATATGAAGTCAACTTTTTTCGTTCAACTCGAAGTATTTGAGTTGAGAATTGCACTCCTTGAAGGTCCATTCGACCTCAATCAAACACCTCGATTCGATATGAAGTCAACTTTTATCGTTTATCTCGAAGTATTTGAGTTGAGAATTGCACTCCTTGAAGGTCCATTCGAACTCAATCAAACACCTCGATTCGATATGAAGTCAACTTTTTTCGTTCAACTCGAAGTATTTGAGTTGAGAATTGCACTCCTTGAAGGTCCATTCGACCTCATTCAAGCACCTCGATTCGATATGAAGTCGACTTTTTTCGTTTAACTCGAAGTATTTGAGTTGAGAATTGCACTCCTTGAAGGTCCATTCGACCTCATTCAAGCACCTCGATTCGATATGAAGTCAACTTTTTTCGTTCAACTCGAAGTATTTGAGTTGAGAATTGCACTCCTTGAAGGTCCATTCGACCTCATTCAAGCACCTCGATTCGATATGAAGTCGACTTTTTTCGTTTAACTCGAAGTATTTGAGTTGAGAATTGCACTCCTTGAAGGTCCATTCGACCTCATTCAAGCACCTCGATTCGATATGAAGTCGACTTTTTTCGTTTATCTCGAAGTATTTGAGTTGAGAATTGCACTCCTTGAAGGTCCATTCGACCTCATTCAAGCACCTCGATTCGATATGAAGTCGACTTTTTTCGTTTATCTCGAAGTATTTGAGTTGAGAATTGCACTCCTTGAAGGTCCATTCGACCTCATTCAAGCACCTCGATTCGATATGAAGTCGACTTTTTTCGTTTAACTCGAAGTATTTGAGTTGAGAATTGCACTCCTTGAAGGTCCATTCGACCTCATTCAAGCACCTCGATTCGATATGAAGTCGACTTTTTTCGTTCAACTCGAAGTATTTGAGTTGAGAATTGCACTCCTTGAAGGTCCATTCGACCTCATTCAAGCACCTCGATTCGATATGAAGTCGACTTTTTTCGTTCAACTCGAAGTATTTGAGTTGAGAATTGCACTCCTTGAAGGTCCATTCGACCTCATTCAAGCACCTCGATTCGATATGAAGTCGACTTTTTTCGTTTAACTCGAAGTATTTGAGTTGAGAATTGCACTCCTTGAAGGTCCATTCGACCTCATTCAAGCACCTCGATTCGATATGAAGTCGACTTTTTTCGTTTAAGTCGAAGTATTTGAGTTGAGAATTGCACTCCTTGAAGGTCCATTCGACCTCATTCAAGCACCTCGATTCGATATGAAGTCGACTTTTTTCGTTTAACTCGAAGTATTTGAGTTGAGAATTGCACTCCTTGAAGGTCCATTCGACCTCATTCAAGCACCTCGATTCGATATGAAGTCGACTTTTTTCGTTTAACTCGAAGTATTTGAGTTGAGAATTGCACTCCTTGAAGGTCCATTCGACCTCATTCAAGCACCTCGATTCGATATGAAGTCGACTTTTTTCGTTTAAGTCGAAGTATTTGAGTTGAGAATTGCACTCCTTGAAGGTCCATTCGACCTCATTCAAGCACCTCGATTCGATATGAAGTCGACTTTTTTCGTTTAACTCGAAGTATTTGAGTTGAGAATTGCACTCCTTGAAGGTCCATTCGACCTCAAATCAAACACCTCGATTCGATATGAAGTCGACGTTTTTCGTTTAAGTCGAAGTATTTGAGTTGAGAATTGCACTCCTTGAAGGTCCATTCGACCTCATTCAAGCACCTCGATTCGATATGAAGTCGACTTTTTTCGTTTAACTCGAAGTATTTGAGTTGAGAATTGCACTCCTTGAAGGTCCATTCGACCTCAATCAAACACCTCGATTCGATATGAAGTCGACGTTTTTCGTTTAACTCGAAGTATTTGAGTTGAGAATTGCACTCCTTGAAGGTCCATTCGACCTCATTCAAGCACCTCGATTCGATATGAAGTCGACTTTTTTCGTTTAAGTCGAAGTATTTGAGTTGAGAATTGCACTCCTTGAAGGTCCATTCGACCTCATTCAAGCACCTCGATTCGATATGAAGTCGACTTTTTTCGTTTAAGTCGAAGTATTTGAGTTGAGAATTGCACTCCTTGAAGGTCCATTCGACCTCATTCAAGCACCTCGATTCGATATGAAGTCGACTTTTTTCGTTTAACTCGAAGTATTTGAGTTGAGAATTGCACTCCTTGAAGGTCCATTCGACCTCATTCAAGCACCTCGATTCGATATGAAGTCGACTTTTTTCGTTTAACTCGAAGTATTTGAGTTGAGAATTGCACTCCTTGAAGGTCCATTCGACCTCATTCAAGCACCTCGATTCGATATGAAGTCGACTTTTTTCGTTTAAGTCGAAGTATTTGAGTTGAGAATTGCACTCCTTGAAGGTCCATTCGACCTCATTCAAGCACCTCGATTCGATATGAAGTCGACTTTTTTCGTTTAACTCGAAGTATTTGAGTTGAGAATTGCACTCCTTGAAGGTCCATTCGACCTCAAATCAAACACCTCGATTCGATATGAAGTCGACGTTTTTCGTTTAAGTCGAAGTATTTGAGTTGAGAATTGCACTCCTTGAAGGTCCATTCGACCTCATTCAAGCACCTCGATTCGATATGAAGTCGACTTTTTTCGTTTAACTCGAAGTATTTGAGTTGAGAATTGCACTCCTTGAAGGTCCATTCGACCTCAAATCAAACACCTCGATTCGATATGAAGTCGACGTTTTTCGTTTAAGTCGAAGTATTTGAGTTGAGAATTGCACTCCTTGAAGGTCCATTCGACCTCATTCAAGCACCTCGATTCGATATGAAGTCGACTTTTTTCGTTTAACTCGAAGTATTTGAGTTGAGAATTGCACTCCTTGAAGGTCCATTCGACCTCATTCAAGCACCTCGATTCGATATGAAGTCGACTTTTTTCGTTTAAGTCGAAGTATTTGAGTTGAGAATTGCACTCCTTGAAGGTCCATTCGACCTCATTCAAGCACCTCGATTCGATATGAAGTCGACTTTTTTCGTTTAAGTCGAAGTATTTGAGTTGAGAATTGCACTCCTTGAAGGTCCATTCGACCTCATTCAAGCACCTCGATTCGATATGAAGTCGACTTTTTTCGTTTAAGTCGAAGTATTTGAGTTGAGAATTGCACTCCTTGAAGGTCCATTCGACCTCATTCAAGCACCTCGATTCGATATGAAGTCGACTTTTTTCGTTTAACTCGAAGTATTTGAGTTGAGAATTGCACTCCTTGAAGGTCCATTCGACCTCATTCAAGCACCTCGATTCGATATGAAGTCGACTTTTTTCGTTTAAGTCGAAGTATTTGAGTTGAGAATTGCACTCCTTGAAGGTCCATTCGACCTCATTCAAGCACCTCGATTCGATATGAAGTCGACTTTTTTCGTTTAACTCGAAGTATTTGAGTTGAGAATTGCACTCCTTGAAGGTCCATTCGACCTCAAATCAAACACCTCGATTCGATATGAAGTCGACGTTTTTCGTTTAAGTCGAAGTATTTGAGTTGAGAATTGCACTCCTTGAAGGTCCATTCGACCTCATTCAAGCACCTCGATTCGATATGAAGTCGACTTTTTTCGTTTAACTCGAAGTATTTGAGTTGAGAATTGCACTCCTTGAAGGTCCATTCGACCTCATTCAAGCACCTCGATTCGATATGAAGTCGACTTTTTTCGTTTAACTCGAAGTATTTGAGTTGAGAATTGCTCTCCTCTAAGGTCCATTCGACCTCAATCAAGCACCTCGATTCGATATGAAGTCGACTTTTTTCGTTTAACTCGAAGTATTTGAGTTGAGAATTGCACTCCTTGAAGGTCCATTCGACCTCATTCAAGCACCTCGATTCGATATGAAGTCGACTTTTTTCGTTTAAGTCGAAGTATTTGAGTTGAGAATTGCACTCCTTGAAGGTCCATTCGACCTCATTCAAGCACCTCGATTCGATATGAAGTCGACTTTTTTCGTTTAAGTCGAAGTATTTGAGTTGAGAATTGCACTCCTTGAAGGTCCATTCGACCTCATTCAAGCACCTCGATTCGATATGAAGTCGACTTTTTTCGTTTAACTCGAAGTATTTGAGTTGAGAATTGCACTCCTTGAAGGTCCATTCGACCTCAAATCAAACACCTCGATTCGATATGAAGTCGACGTTTTTCGTTTAAGTCGAAGTATTTGAGTTGAGAATTGCACTCCTTGAAGGTCCATTCGACCTCATTCAAGCACCTCGATTCGATATGAAGTCGACTTTTTTCGTTTAACTCGAAGTATTTGAGTTGAGAATTGCACTCCTTGAAGGTCCATTCGACCTCATTCAAGCACCTCGATTCGATATGAAGTCGACTTTTTTCGTTTAACTCGAAGTATTTGAGTTGAGAATTGCTCTCCTCTAAGGTCCATTCGACCTCAATCAAGCACCTCGATTCGATATGAAGTCGACTTTTTTCGTTTAACTCGAAGTATTTGAGTTGAGAATTGCACTCCTTGAAGGTCCATTCGACCTCATTCAAGCACCTCGATTCGATATGAAGTCGACTTTTTTCGTTTAAGTCGAAGTATTTGAGTTGAGAATTGCACTCCTTGAAGGTCCATTCGACCTCATTCAAGCACCTCGATTCGATATGAAGTCAACTTTTTTCGTTTAACTCGAAGTATTTGAGTTGAGAATTGCACTCCTTGAAGGTCCATTCGACCTCATTCAAGCACCTCGATTCGATATGAAGTCGACTTTTTTCGTTTAAGTCGAAGTATTTGAGTTGAGAATTGCACTCCTTGAAGGTCCATTCGACCTCAATCAAGCACCTCGATTCGATATGAAGTCGACTTTTTTCGTTTAACTCGAAGTATTTGAGTTGAGAATTGCTCTCCTCTAAGGTCCATTCGACCTCATTCAAGCACCTCGATTCGATATGAAGTCGACTTTTTTCGTTTAACTCGAAGTATTTGAGTTGAGAATTGCACTCCTTGAAGGTCCATTCGACCTCATTCAAGCACCTCGATTCGATATGAAGTCGACTTTTTTCGTTTAACTCGAAGTATTTGAGTTGAGAATTGCACTCCTTGAAGGTCCATTCGACCTCAAATCAAACACCTCGATTCGATATGAAGTCAACTTTTTTCGTTTAACTCGAAGTATTTGAGTTGAGAATTGCACTCCTTGAAGGTCCATTCGACCTCATTCAAGCACCTCGATTCGATATGAAGTCGACTTTTTTCGTTTAACTCGAAGTATTTGAGTTGAGAATTGCACTCCTTGAAGGTCCATTCGACCTCAAATCAAACACCTCGATTCGATATGAAGTCGACTTTTTTCGTTTAACTCGAAGTATTTGAGTTGAGAATTGCTCTCCTCTAAGGTCCATTCGACCTCAATCAAGCACCTCGATTCGATATGAAGTCGACTTTTTTCGTTTAACTCGAAGTATTTGAGTTGAGAATTGCTCTCCTCTAAGGTCCATTCGACCTCATTCAAGCACCTCGATTCGATATGAAGTCGACTTTTTTCGTTTAACTCGAAGTATTTGAGTTGAGAATTGCACTCCTTGAAGGTCCATTCGACCTCATTCAAGCACCTCGATTCGATATGAAGTCGACTTTTTTCGTTTAAGTCGAAGTATTTGAGTTGAGAATTGCACTCCTTGAAGGTCCATTCGACCTCATTCAAGCACCTCGATTCGATATGAAGTCGACTTTTTTCGTTTAACTCGAAGTATTTGAGTTGAGAATTGCACTCCTTGAAGGTCCATTCGACCTCATTCAAGCACCTCGATTCGATATGAAGTCGACTTTTTTCGTTTAACTCGAAGTATTTGAGTTGAGAATTGCACTCCTTGAAGGTCCATTCGACCTCATTCAAGCACCTCGATTCGATATGAAGTCGACTTTTTTCGTTTAACTCGAAGTATTTGAGTTGAGAATTGCACTCCTTGAAGGTCCATTCGACCTCAAATCAAACACCTCGATTCGATATGAAGTCAACTTTTTTCGTTCAACTCGAAGTATTTGAGTTGAGAATTGCACTCCTTGAAGGTCCATTCGACCTCATTCAAGCACCTCGATTCGATATGAAGTCGACTTTTTCCGTATAACTCAATGTATTTGAGTCGAAATGTCAAAATTCGTTTTGAACCCCTTCTCCTTGATCCTAGGGTTGTGAAAATCTTGGAGGATCATCGTGGGGATGGTCTGAACCAAATTTCACGTAAACCAAATTTCATTATTTTAGCTCAACTGATTCTTTAAAATTCGATTTTTTGAATCTACGTATCTCGAAACGTAAACCAACAAATTTTGATTTGGGGTTAAAAAAAATTTTCTTTGGTCGATTCTAATGGTCCAAAATTTTTGGTATGAACCAAAATTAAGAAAAAAAAAATTCAAGATACGAATTTTTCGAAATTTCAAAATTTGTTTTGAACCCTTTCTGACCTAGGGTAATGTAAATCTTCTAGGATAATCGTGAGGATGGTCTGAAACCCGTAAACCAAATTTCATAATTTTAGCTCAACTGAATTTTTTTCTAATTCGATTTTTTGAATCTTCGTACCTATTTTGGAACGTAAACCAACAAATTTCTTGGTGGGGGGGGGGGGGGGGGGGTAAAAAAAGTTTTGCTTTGGTCGATTCCAATGGTTCACAAAATTTTTGGTCCGAACCAAAATTACGAAAAAAAAAATTTTTGTTGCCAAAATTACGAAAAAAAATTTTTGTCGCCAAAATCAATCCACTTTTGGTGACAGGCATTAGCTGTCAGCTGTGGCCAAGACAAAACGTTGGAAGTCGAAGAAGAAGAAGGTCCGCGATGTTGCCTAGTATCCACCTCCCCGATCTCACGTGGTTTTTGTTGTTATTTCGCCGTTTTCGTTTTTTGATTTTTGATTTACCTAGTGATTTTGTGGACTTTTCGTCGTGTTCGAGTCGGATTTTTGAGCGTTTTTCGAGCGTCAGCGTCGAACGAAAATGAGTGACGATCTCCGAGGGCGGAAGAGGAAAACGAAAAACAACAAGTTCATTTCGAGGTGAGTTTATTCGAAATGTGACGACGTCCGAGCGATGTTTGAAGTGTCGATGTCGTTAGTTAATGAGGGAATCAGCTTGAATTTATTCAGGACTGAGTTAAGAAACTTGTTGGGTAAAGGCACCGATTACTGAGACTTTAAGGAAGATTTTGTGGTTTTGACATTTTATGACATAAAACTTTTACTATGACATTTACTTATAACTCGAAAAGTGTGACATTAGGTGTGACGAAGAAAGCGTTATGAAAAACGGTACATCAAATATTATTTATTATTATTAATAATAATATTATTAATGGCTCTAAAGTCTGAACATTCTGCAGGACTTTCGTTTTTCCTGAGTGGAGTGACTATAGATTTCTTCCATAATATTATATCCGGGTAAATTCCCAGTTATATGGAGGTTTGATATATCGCACCCGTCGTGGAATACTGTAACATCTCAAAAAACCAATATTTTGGGAATCTGGTCTTGAAGGTTTTAATTTAATGCATCCGATCAATATCATAATGCGATCAATATCATAATGCAATCAATATCATAGTGCGATCAATATCATAATGCGATCAATATTATAATATCAATATCATAATGCGATCAATATCATAATATCAATATCATAATGCGATCAATATCATAATATTAATATCATAATGCGATCAATATCATAATATCAATATCATAATGCGATCAGTATCATAATATCAAGATCAATATCATAATGCGATCAATATCATAATATCAATATCATAATGCGATCAATATCATAATATCAATATCATAATGCGATCAATATCATAATATCAAGATCAATATCATAATGCGATCAATATCATAATATCAAGATCAATATCATAATATCAAGATCAATATCATAATGCGATCAATATCATAATATCAATATCATAATATCAAGATCAATATTATAATGCGATCAATATCATAATGCGATCAATATCATAATGCGATCAATATCATAATATCAAGATCAATATCATAATGCGATCAATATCATAATATCAATATCATAATGCGATCAATATCATAATATCAAGATCAATATCATAATATCAAGATCAATATCATAATGCGATCAATATCATAATATCAATATCATAATATCAAGATCAATATCATAATGCGATCAATATCATAATATAGCTGCTGGCTACCCGGAGTACGTAGTGCGTTAGTGCAGCCTGGGCACGTATAGAGGGGCTCGTAGTACGTACCGTACGTCGCGACGTAAGTACGTAATACGATCCCCTCTATACGTCGCGACGTAAGTACGTACGAGCCCCTTTATACACGACGCGTCGTCAGACAAGATCCAGACTGAACAGGCGGTGTTTGGGATTCTGATGACCCGTAGATGATACACTCGGTCACTGATGATGAAAAAATCAGTTTGTCAGGATTCTGATGACCCAAATGCAGTGATGAAAACCATTTCAACGCTACAAAACCACAATTTTTGACGAAATTTTGACTTCTTCGATGGCATTTGCTACTGTGATATTCAATGTTTTTGGTAAATATCTCAGAACGTAACCGTTAAATCAAAAAACACTTCGAAATGAACGTCGTAGGAAATTAAATTCTGCGTTAAATGAGACCAAAACCATTTCAACGCTACAAAACCACAATTTTTGACGAAATTTTGAAATTTTGACTTCTTTGATGGCATTTGCTACTGTGATATTCAATGTTTTTGGTAAATATCTCAGAACGTAACCGTTAAATCAGGAAACACGTCGAAATGAACGTCGTAGGAAATTAAATTCTGCGTTAAATGAGACCAAAACCATATTCGATTGTTTGACTAAATTTTGAAGGTTTGACTTATTTGCGAACTCGTGAATCTTTTGAACGTTTCTTCAAGGTTTTAGGCATAAATCTCAGAACGTAACTACCACTGACGATGCAGAGATGATGAGAAGAAAAGATGATACGGTGCTGCTGGCTACCCGTAGTACGTAGTGCGTTAGTGCAGCCTGGGCACGTATAGAGGGGCTCGTAGTACGTACCGTACGTCGCGACGTAAGTACGTAATACGATCCCCTCTATACGTCGCGACGTAAGTACGTACGAGCCCGTCTATACGCGACGCGTCGTCAGACAAGATCCAGACTGAAGAGGCGGTGTTGAGGATTCTGATGACCCGTAGATGATACTCGGTCACTGATGATGAAAAAATCAGTTTGTCAGGATTCTGATGACCCAAATGCAGTGATGAAAACCATTTCAACGCTACAAAACCACAATTTTTGACGAAATTTTGACTTCGATGGCATTTGCTACTGTGATATTCAATCTTTTTGGCAAAAATCTCAGAACGTAACCGTTAAATCCGTTAAAATGACACTATTGCAGCAAAGGAGCGACATGTTGTTGTTATAACCACTCTTTGGAAAGTCCTCACCGTTTTCGCGTATTGTTCAGCTGATTTGATTTGAAGAAAAAGGCCTAAATTTCGGTTAGTTTTGGCGGAGAAGACGAAAAAAGTCGGATTTCTAGTTGAGTAAGAAAAAACTCTACGAGACATTTTTAGTTGCAAATTACCTGAAGAATCGATTCCCTGAGTTTGTCAGATAGTTACACTAGACACCCTGTATAATATACTAAATATTATTATATTATATTTATGTATGTCTCATTACAGACGATAAATCTCGATAGGATTGAGGTAAACAGTTCAAATTTACATTGACCAATTTTCGTATGTTTATGGTCGGAATTTCCCCCACTTCCGGTTCGAGTTTGGAAATTTGGACTTCACCATCGAAAAGGCCAGGTCCGAAATAGGGGGGTTCTGTCAAAACCCCATTTTTATAAACAATTGAAATGAACGTCGTAGGAAATTAAATTCTGCGTTAAATGAGACCAAAACCATATTCGATTTTTTGACTAAATTTTGAAGGTTTGACTTATTTGTGAACTCGTGAATCTTTTGAACGTTTCTTCAAGGTTTTAGGCATAAATCTCAGAACGTAACTACCACTGACGATGCAGAGATGATGAGAAGAAAAGATGATACGGTGCTGCTGGCTACCCGTAGTACGTAGTGCGTTAGTGCAGCCTGGGCACGTATAGAGGGGCTCGTAGTACGTACCGTACGTCGCGACGTAAGTACGTAATACGATCCCCTCTATACGTCGCGACGTAAGTACGTACGAGCCCGTCTATACGCGACGCGTCGTCAGACAAGATCCAGACTGAAGAGGCGGTGTTGAGGATTCTGATGACCCGTAGATGATACTCGGTCACTGATGATGAAAAAATCAGTTTGTCAGGATTCTGATGACCCAAATGCAGTGATGAAAACCATTTCAACGCTACAAAACCACAATTTTTGACGAAATTTTGACTTCTTCGATGGCATTTGCTACTGTGATATTCAATCTTTTTGGCAAAAATCTCAGAACGTAACCGTTAAATCCGTTAAAATGACACTATTGCAGCAAAGGAGCGACATGTTGTTGTTATAACCACTCTTTGGAAAGTCCTCACCGTTTTCGCGTATTGTTCAGCTGATTTGATTTGAAGAAAAAGGCCTAAATTTCGGTTAGTTTTGGCGGAGAAGACGAAAAAAGTCGGATTTCTAGTTGAGTAAGAAAAAACTCTACGAGACATTTTTAGTTGCAAATTACCTGAAGAATCGATTCCCTGAGTTTGTCAGATAGTTACACTAGACACCCTGTATAATATACTAAATATTATTATATTATATTTATGTATGTCTCATTACAGACGATAAATCTCGATAGGATTGAGGTAAACAGTTCAAATTTACATTGACCAATTTTCGTATGTTTATGGTCGGAATTTCCCCCACTTCCGGTTCGAGTTTGGAAATTTGGACTTCACCATCGAAAAGGCCAGGTCCGAAATAGGGGGGTTCTGTCAAAACCCCATTTTTATAAACAATTGAAATGAACGTCGTAGGAAATTAAATTCTGCGTTAAATGAGACCAAAACCATATTCGATTTTTTGACTAAATTTTGAAGGTTTGACTTATTTGTGAACTCGTGAATCTTTTGAACGTTTCTTCAAGGTTTTAGGCATAAATCTCAGAACGTAACTACCACTGACGATGCAGAGATGATGAGAAGAAAAGATGATACGGTGCTGCTGGCTACCCGTAGTACGTAGTGCGTTAGTGCAGCCTGGGCACGTATAGAGGGGCTCGTAGTACGTACCGTACGTCGCGACGTAAGTACGTAATACGATCCCCTCTATACGTCGCGACGTAAGTACGTACGAGCCCGTCTATACGCGACGCGTCGTCAGACAAGATCCAGACTGAAGAGGCGGTGTTGAGGATTCTGATGACCCGTAGATGATACTCGGTCACTGATGATGAAAAAATCAGTTTGTCAGGATTCTGATGACCCAAATGCAGTGATGAAAACCATTTCAACGCTACAAAACCACAATTTTTGACGAAATTTTGAAATTTTGACTTCTTCGATGGCATTTGCTACTGTGATATTCAATGTTTTTGGTAAATATCTCAGAAAGTAACCGTTAAATCAGGAAACACGTCGAAATGAACGTCGTAGGAAATTAAATTCTGCGTTAAATGAGACCAAAACCATTTCAAAGCTACAAAACACCAATGTTTGACGAAATTTTGAAATTTTGACTTCTTCGATGGCATTTGCTACTGTGATATTCAATGTTTTTGGTAAATATCTCAGAAAGTAACCGTTAAATCAGGAAACACGTCGAAATGAACGTCGTAGGAAATTAAATTCTGCGTAAAATGAGACCAAAACCAATTCAACGCTACAAAACCACAATTTTTGACGAAATTTTGACTTCTTCGATGGCATTTGCTACTGTGATATTCAATGTTTTTGGTAAAAATCTCAGAACGTAACCGTTAAATCAGGAAACACGTCGAAATGAACGTCGTAGGAAATTAAATTCTGCGTAAAATGAGACCAAAACCAATTCAACGCTACAAAACCACAATTTTTGACGAAATTTTGAAATTTTGACTTCTTCGATGGCATTTGCTACTGTGATATTCAATGTTTTTGGTAAAAATCTCAGAACGTAACCGTTAAATCAGGAAACACGTCGAAATGAACGTCGTAGGAAATTAAATTCTGCGTTAAATGAGACCAAAACCATTTCAACGCTACAAAACCACAATTTTTGACGAAATTTTGACTTCTTCGATGGCATTTGCTACTGTGATATTCAATCTTTTTGGCAAAAATCTCAGAACGTAACCGTTAAATCCGTTAAAATGACACTATTGCAGCAAAGGAGCGACATGTTGTTGTTATAACCACTCTTTGGAAAGTCCTCACCGTTTTCGCGTATTGTTCAGCTGATTTGATTTGAAGAAAAAGGCCTAAATTTCGGTTAGTTTTGGTGGAGAAGACGAAAAAAGTCGGATTTCTAGTTGAGTAAGAAAAAACTCTACGAGACATTTTTAGTTGCAAATTACCTGAAGAATCGATTCCCTGAGTTTGTCAGATAGTTACACTAGACACCCTGTATAATATACTAAATATTATTATATTATATTTATGTATGTCTCATTCCAGACGATATATCTCGATAGGATTGAGGTAAACAGTTCAAATTTACATTGACCAATTTTCGTATGTTTATGGTCGGAATTTCCCCCACTTCCGGTTCGAGTTTGGAAATTTGGACTTCACCATCGAAAAGGCCAGGTCCGAAATAGGGGGGTTCTGTCAAAACCCCATTTTTATAAACAATTGGGCAGAATGGAAATGGTGAAAGTCATGGTAACTGGTTAACAAAGTACATTTGATAAAAACATGATTTGTATCCCCTAAGTGTAGATTTATATTTAAATAGAAGCGGCGTGGAATTGAGGTGATCGATTTCGGTTTGTTTCTCGTCATTTTAACTCGAATGGACGTTTTATTGATTTATTAATTAATTTTTTTCAAATATTTCAGGGCAAAGAAGAAGATGAAGGAGGGGAGGTTTGACATTTTGGAGCCGGAAATGTACGAGTACTTTCTCAAGATCGGGGAGTCTCTGAGGGCGATGAAGGCGGACGAGAATAAAAGTGAGTGATGTCACAAGTAACTGTCTATTGGCATCGTTGAGGGGATTGGTCTCCTCTAGGTTTGGCCTAACCACCTCCTGCTGCTACGCCCAGCCATCTCCTGTCCTCCCTAAACATCTCCTGCTAGGCCTAACCTTCCCTAACCATCCCGAACCATCTCTACCAAACCATCCCTAACCATCTCTAACCATCCCAAACCATCTCTATCTAACCATCCCTAACCATCCCTAACCATCTCTGACCATCCCTAACCATCTCTATCTAACCATCCCAAACCATCTCTATCTAACCATCCCTAACCATCTCTAACCATCCCTAACCATCTCTGACCATCCCTAACCATCTCTAACCATCCCTAACCATCTCTGACCATCCCTAACCATCTCTATCTAACCATCCCTATCCATCCCTAACCATCCCTAACCATCTCTGACCATCCCTAACCATCTCTATCTAACCATCCCAAACCATCTCTATCTAACCATCCCTAACCATCTCTGACCATCCCTAACCATCTCTATCTAACCATCCCTAACCATCTCTATCTAACCATCCCTAACCATCTCTATCTAACCATCCCTAACCATCTCTGACCATCCCTAACCATCTCTATCTAACCATCCCTATCCATCTCTATCTAACCATCCCTAACCATCTCTAACCATCCCTAACCATCTCTATCTAACCATCCCTAACCATCTCTATCGATATTTAACCACCTTTGACCATCTCAAACCATCCTTAGCTACCTCTAACCATCTCTATCCATATCTAACCACCCTTGTCAATCTCTAACCATCCCTAGCTACCTCTAACCATCTCTATCGATATCTAACCACCTTTGACCATCTTAAACCATCCTTAGCTACCTCGAACCATCTCTATCGATGTCTAACCATCCTTGACCATCTCAAACCATCCTTAGCTACCTCTAACCATCTCTATCGATATCTAACCACCCTTGACCATCTCAAACCATCCTTAGCTACCTCTAACCATCTCTATCGATGTCTAACCGCTCTTGACCATCTCAAACCATCCTTAGCTACCTCTAACCATCTCTATCGATATCTAACCACCTTTGACCATCTCAAACCATCCTTAGCTACCTCTAACCATCTCTATCGATGTCTAACCGCTCTTGACCATCTCAAACCATCCTTAGCTACCTCTAACCATCTCTATCGATATCTAACCACCCTTGACCATCTCAAACCATCCTTAGCTACCTCTAACCATCTCTATCGATGTCTAACCGCTCTTGACCATCTCAAACCATCCTTAGCTACCTCTAACCATCTCTATCGATATCTAACCACCTTTGACCATCTTAAACCATCCTTAGCTACCTCTAACCATCTCTATCGATATCTAACCATCCTTGACCATCTCAAACCATCCTTAGCTACCTCTAACCATCTCTATCGATATCTAACCACCTTTGACCATCTCAAACCATCCTTAGCTACCTCTAACCATCTCTATCGATATCTAACCACCCTTGACCATCTCAAACTATCCTTAGCTACCTCTAACCATCTCTATCGATATCTAACCACCTTTGACCATCTCAAACCATCCTTAGCTACCTCTAACCATCTCTATCGATATCTAACCACCTTTGACCATCTCAAACCATCCTTAGCTACCTCTAACCATCTCTATCGATATCTAACCACCTTTGACCATCTCAAACCATCCTTAGTTACCTCTAACCATCTCTAACCATCCTTGTCAATCTCAAACCATCCTTAGCTACCTCTAACCATCTCTATCGATATCTAACCACCTTTGACCATCTCAAACCATCCTTAGCTACCTCTAACCATCTCTATCGATATCTAACCACCTTTGACCATCTCAAACCATCCCTAGCTACCTCTAACCATCTCTATCGATATCTAGACCTCTCCAGCCCCCTGCTGACCCTCTCAACGTCTCCCTGACCATCTCTAACCGTCTTCTTTTTTCAGGCGATTTCACCTCAAACGTCCTCAAAGAGACCGTCGGCAAAGAGTGGGACGTGATGCGACACGCGATGAGCTCCCGCATCCTCGAAACCCTCATTCCCTTCGCCTCTTGGGAGGACATGAGCGGGATGAGGGGGGCCGTCAAGGACCGGAGGAGTTGGGACGGGATGGGATGCCCCGCCAGAGTCCTCGAGTCCATGTTACGAGACTGCTCCCGACGGATAAACGTAAGTTCACCGTCGCAATCTGACAGTCACTGGGTCGTCTGGAATGAAACCAACCATCTCTAGTCTGGGGATGGAAAAAAAAAGTGAAACAGCTTCTCAAAATATGTTGTAACTGTTCCAAAAAAACAAAGTGCTCCGTTCTCTGTTTCGACTTCTGACACCAAAATGGCCAACAAACCAGATTTTACCTGGTTTCTAAGGACTTTTGAGAGCAACCTCCACCATTTTGTAAGTTGTACTCTGTATACTACGGATATTCGTCGTTTTTTCTGTAGTGCGGTGATTGGCAAGATCTGCATTCCATGAGGATGTGAAGGCCACTGCATCCCAACTTGTGTATGGTACCACATTGCGTCTGCCGGGAGAGTTTCTTGATGCCCCCACTGAACAGGAACCATCGGAGTTTGTGGCCAATCTCCAAAACATCATTGGCCAACTCAAGCCTGTTCCAACCACTCAACACGGAACCAAGACAACATTCGTTCACCCTGATCTTCGTACCTGTTCCCATGTTTTCATCCGCCGTGACGCCTCCCGGCGACCACTGCAGGCACCCTACGATGGACCTTTCCTTGTTTTGGAGCGAGCCGACAAGTTTTTCAAGCTCCATGTCCGAGGCAAAGACACCTTTGTATCCGTTGACGGCCTATAACCAGCTTATGCCCTCGCCGAGTCGCCCCAAACCCTTGGCTCGGTAGAGCAGATAGAGGAATCCGTTCATCCCAAGCCACGCAGCCTACGACGAGTGCGTTTCTCGTCACCGGAGGATAGGGAGTGTCTGGAGCGACACTACAATGGAATTGATAAGATTTTCGAAGGCTGTCAGGCACCCCATCAGTTACCCCGAATGGGATTCTTTTAAACTGATAGAGAGCACCATTTGCTTCGAACGTTGTGTAAATCTTTTCAGAGTTTTATATGGGGGCTTGATGGTAAGCTGATTGCAAGCCTGAAATATCTCACAGTAATCTAGTGAACACATCAAGCATTGGTTTAAGAATGATCTATTTTTCATGTTATCAACCAATAATTTGTAACTACAGTGAGTGTAATGTGGGTCTTTTAAGTTTGTGTAGGCGATCAAGTTTGGATATGGTGTCAAATCTGGTCTACCGATTCGTTTCCAAATCTTCTTACTAATTACGGAGTGATGAGCTCCCGGATCATACATTTTCACATCAAATCCGTCAGGATTACTTTTGTGCCAGTACGAGTTACCTGTCGAATACCCAATTCGGATCCTTCCCAACTTTCAAATGATGACTTCCCAGAGGATGTACTGGTATCTCGTGATCTTGTTTCTTGTAGTTTGTTGAATCTTAACTTTCGTCTCCGGATCTCAACTTTCGTTTGTTGAATCTTAACTTTAATGTTTCTTAGTCTTAACGTTTCCTTAACTTTAATCTCAACGGATCTCAACTTTCGTTTGTTGAACCTTAACTTAATGTCTCTTAATCTTAACGTTTCTTTAACTTTAACCTTAACGTTTAATCTTAACGTTCGTTAACTTTAATCTTAACGTTTCTTGAAGCTTGTTGAATCTTAACTTTCGTCTCCGGATGAATCTTAACTCTCCCACACTTGAAACAGACACGAGAAAAGTGATTTATCCCTTGACATAGGTCACACGACTTATTCCAGGCCGGACGTTCCCTGCTGCTTCCGTGGCTTTTTCTTCCACACTTGAAACAGTGTTGGCCTCTCCTTAATATATATTTCTTGTCTGATTCGTTTTGACTAATGTGTGTGTTCTTAACTTTATTCACCGTTTCATCTGTTCCAAACGTTTCTGTTCTTCCCTACCTCGTTCCAGTCTGGTTGCCAATGATTCAACTTCGGCTAATGTATGATCGTTGCATGGAAATGCCTTCAAGAACTCACATTGCCACATACTGTCATTAATTCCAACAATTATCTGATCTTTAACCCGCTCTTCTAGAGAAGATCCAAATTGGCATTTTCCAGCTAATGCCCTGAGGTCGTTGATAAATTTCGAAACTCCTGTTTGCCCTCTTTCCCATGGTAAACGTCACACGATCTGTTGACGGTATACTGTTTGTTATAAAATTTATTGACGACTCTAAATAGAGAGTTCCTAAGAGATAAATCCATTCAGATGTCGACTTATCTAGTGGACACATCTAAGGCGAGCAACTTCTGGATGCTAACCAATATGGCGGAACTGATCACATGTTAAGTAACGTCAAGTCACCTTAGCACAACGCGAAATCCATCCCTCAGTCGCTGAGGGATAACAGGGTTATCCCGGAGATAAGTTCAAACTTGTGTCCGTAGGAATCGACACATGTATCTGTCCGGTTGTGATCGATTCGAGGCGATAAGTCCGGACTTAGTCGACGCGCATGCGCAGTTGAGATAAGTTCAAACTTGTGTCCGTAGGAATGACCCCTTAGGAACTCTCTATTAATTCGCTGTATGTGATTTCTGTTACCATAGTAGGTCTAAAATAGTCCACTAACATTTTGAAACCTTGGTTCCCTACTTTCGTAAGTAGTAAATCTCGCCGATCTTCATCGATAATTCTGGCTAATTTCAACTCTAACTCGAAATACGGCAAGTAATATTCCCACGTGTGCATGTCTGGATCGAAACGCCTTATATCGATCATTATCCTGTCCTGATTCGATCTATTTTGTCTTACATCACCGGCGCCCAGCTCTAGTGGTACATCCTTCTGACGAGAGTGTCCTCGCTGTCTTCTTGTGCTCATATTAGGTTTATCCTCGTCGCCAATGATAGTACTAAAGAAGTTATTTTTATGGTTTTTTGCCACTTGATCAATAACTTTCTCAATTTTTGGAATAGGATAGGCATCTATGTGTACCTTTTTATACTTTGAGAATAGTCAATGCACATTCTCTTTTTCTGGACTTCATTCCTTACTACCACTACTTGAGCTCTCCATGTAGAAATACTTTCTTTCAATTAGCCCATTTATAGCTCATCAGCCCTCTTCAGCTTTAACTCACTCATACGTAGCCCTTATTCATCCCACTGTATCTCATTCCCCCCCATAACCCTGTACCTCAGAACACATCTCTGATACAATATTATTAACAAACTGATTGTTTCTTCCACAGGAGGGTGCTCCCGAAAGCGACGATTGCATCAAATTCCTCGAATCCAAATCGCGCCTGTTTATGAACAACCTCGAAGCTCAAATTTGGGAAACGAACGCGAATCACGTCACGAGGTAAATAGTGTGATGGTTTGCTGAGTTGTCCTTGGTTCCCGAGCATTGGTTTGACCACTCTTCGGATGTAGACCTAACATCCCTCTGGGTGGTCATATGCCTACCCCCCGGTTACGGGGGATCTCAGCAAACCAACAATTAGAATAGTCACAAGAAGATTTTTGGAGAATTTTTTGGTTTTTGGTCTGAAAATCGTATCGGGATTGACTCACTGATTGTTGTGTGGTTTTTCAGGTGCTGTTTGAGTTGTTGTGCGGAGACCTCGGTGGAGAAATTACATGAAATCGTGAAGGAGACGACGCTGTATGTGATTGGATGGGGACAGTTGAACGGTGAGGGGGACTTAAATTGTTGATTTTGGAATCTGTAATGTCCCATTATCCTAAGATTTTCATTATCTTTCTCTACCTCATCTATAGCCCCCATAGCTCCCTTCAGCTTGATATAAGTCTCGTCTAGTTCATCCAATAGCTGTCTATAGCTCACCATCAGCCTTATCCGGTGCCTCCATTCTTGCCATCCTAGCCCATCATCAGTCTTCTCTAGTGCCTCCCAAAGCCCTTTCAGCTCATTATTAGTCTTCTCTACTACTCTACTACATCCCATAGCCCTTTCTAGGTCATCATCAGTCTTCTTAGTGCCTCCCATAGCCCAGTCTAGCCCATCATCAGTCTTATCTAGTGCCTCCTAAAGCCCTTTCAGCTCATTATTAGTCTTCTCTACTACTCTACTACATCCCATAGCCCTTTCTAGGTCATCATCAGTCTTCTTAGTGCCTCCCATAGCCCAGTCTAGCCCATCATCAGTCTTATCTAGTGCCTCCTAAAGCCCTTTTCAGCTCATTATTAGTCTTCTCTACTACATCCCATAGCCCTTCCTAGGTCATCATCAGTCTTCTTAGTGCCTCCCATAGCTCTCTATAGCTCACCATCAGCTTTATCTGGTGCCTCCATTCTTGCCATTCTAGCCCATCATCAGTCTTCTCTAGTGCCTCCCATAGCCCACTCTAGCTCACTATCAGTCTTCTCTAGTACATCCCACATCCCCCTTCAGCTCATTATGTTCTTCTCTAGCTCATACCACAGCCCTCTTTAACACACTACTCGTCTTCCCAAGTTCCTTTCATAGCGTATTATTAGTCTTATCTAGCTCACCCTGGAGCTCATTTACAGTCTTCTGTAGTTCAGCTCCCCCATAGACCTCTCTAGCTCATAGATAGTCTCCTCTTACCACCACGTACTACTCTCTCTGACATATCGTTTCAAGCCTTCAACTCATCCATGTTTTTTGTCGTATTTCATCTCCACAGACCACTTCTCGAACCCCCTCATCTCCGGGTTCCTCCAAATAGTCATCGCCTCGTCCAGAAAATGCTGCCCCAAGACCTGCGACAAACTCCTCAAACGCCTCAAAAGCTCCGCTTTCGACCCAAACGCCACACCCGGAGACGACGGACTCCCTGCGATCTTCTCCGACGAGCCACTGCTGAGGTACCGTATTTATTACTGTTGTATTCTACTCGTAGTACCAGTACCAGATCATACAGTGAAGATTGGTGATATGTTGTAGTGGTCGCCCTTCAGCTAAACTGCTGAATTCCCTCATGCAGCTGCTGCTGTCAGCTTCATGTAGTGACTTCCACCCATCTCTTAAATGTAGTACAGGTTTCTTCACCAAAATAAGCAAAAACGCTGCAAATTCATCCAGAGCAGTCCATTATGGTCAGGATTGGGTCGCCCTTCTTTCTGGATCACATGAACAATATCTGAATCAGTACAGAGCTGGTAGGTAGAGATATTTTTGCAGATATTCAGCATGTTACTGCGAACTGCCCTGCATAAATCGCCCTTCAGTCCTGCTTACTGTTCTGCAGAAATCGCTCATCAGTCAAGGTGGCATTGCGGTCTTTGGGGCTTGTGCCACCACTGAGCCTGAACCAGAAGCCTCCAAATTAACACAAGCTAGTTGTCAGAGCGAGTAGAGATTCCTGGAGATGCTGACTCAGCATGAGGTGCTTCTGTACACATCTGCACAGAATCGGGAGTTGTGCAGACTTTGTGGCACCTCATCCCTTTGAGTGTCCAGCACTTGAAGCTTCGTCAATCCGAAATTGATGCCTGGAAGTGTCAGGAAAACTGAAATTGTACCTGTTGAAATTATGAGTTTGTGAGATGCCCTGAACGAGAATTTGAGAGTCAGTGGTGCGTCTTGTCTGTTCCAGATCCCTGTCAGATAGTGCTGCAAGGCCAGAAAGTGGAGACTTGGACAGGAGTGCAAATTTTGTGACACCGAGTGCAGGAAGCGGTGTGGCTCGTCCAGAAGGAATCCCTCCAGAGCCACAGCAGATGTCGCCTGTAAAAGTTCTTAATGAGCTCTTCAAGTGCCACACGGCACTCACATCTCCATTGTCGCAGGGGGAGTTTGCGCAATGGACGGTTTCGTTAGGGCGGTACTTGGTCGTGCTGGAGAGGAGTTTGAATGTCCAGAATGAGCCGGCGGTGGTTAAATTGGAGGCGGCCCTGCGGGCCGTCACAGAGTTGGACGTGTCGATGCCACGGGAGGATTTAAAGAGGATTTCTCCGTTGGTGAACAAGGCTCAGAGTGTGTTAACCAGAGTGCAGAAGGAGACCGGGAAGTGTCAAGAGGTTGAACAGCCACACAGTGAGTGGTACGAGTTGCTGCGCGAAGCGCTGGCCAGAGAGCGGAGCATGCTTGTTGAATTGGTCACATTGCGGCATCTTATGGTTAAATCTGGGGTTAGTCAGGATGACGTTGAGGGGACCTCAGCAGGAAGAGATCTGAACCAGGAGAGAGCTGTATTGGCCGCCAAATCAGCCGGCAGTCCTGCACAGACTTCATCACTGCGCGCGGCAGTATCCGCCAGCACATCAGCTCAACCGCAGCCCAGTTCAGTCCAGACGTTGTCCGACGATGACGGTGAATCCTCTGACGACTCGCAGTCGTACGGCTCCGACTGGGAACCTGACCCCCGTTACGTGACCCGTCTCTCAGTCAAAGGGACGTCCGTTTCGTACGAAGAAGTCTCCGATGAGCCGACATACAAGGAAACGGGGAAGAAGTCAAAAGGCAAAATCCTCTTCTGCACCATCTGCGGCGTACGGCGTTTGGGGACGTCATTCCGCTGCAACGCCTGTCAAAAGTTCTGGGGAGTCTTAGAGCGTCGCGTCGCCTCCGGAACGCCGCTGCCGTCCTGCCACCATCCACGGTATGACGTCCAGAAGTGTATGTTGGGCTGCAGAAGGTACAGGTTCCAGGTCGCAAGGGAGGCACACGGCTGCAAGGCGAGCAAGGTACCGCGACTGATACCAGCAGACTGATTCAGAGCAGATCGGCAGGTCACAGACGACCTCCTGATGAGAACACCACAGTCCATCAGCACCATCAGCAGTCCATCCAGACCAACTACCAGCAGACTGATTCACAGCAGATCGGTAGGTCTCAGACGACACCGCAGTCCATCAGCAGTTTCTCAGCTTGTGCCCTTGTGTTATTCAATTAATAAGCAATACTTACACATTATAGAGAATTATTACCTCACATTTTATAAAGAATTATCCCCCATAAATTCACTCAATAATAAATAAATATGTATTTCTATTTGATTATATAAGTTCCACAGATGACTGACACTATTAGGGAATTATTACCTAAATCTTAAAGGTAATTGATCACCTAATGATTAATCAGTATTTAAATAGTAAGATTTACGTAGTAATTATTATGCATTTTAACATATTAGTGCGACTGATATTATTAATTATTACTCACATCGCATAGGGAATTATTACCTACGTCTTATAGGGAATTAATCACCCAATAATAAATGTTTTTGTGTCTATTTTATTATATTAGTTCCACAGATGACTGATACTCTTAGGGAATTATTACCTACATGTTACAGGTAATTATTCACGTAATGATTAATCAATATTTGTATCTGCATTTTTATATATATATTAGTATATTAGTTCGACAGATGACTGATTACTCACGTCGCATAGGGAATCACCTGTCTGTTAGGGGAATTATTACCTTAATAATTAATAATAAATGTTTCTGAGTGAATTTCATTATACTAGTTCCACAGATGACTGACACTCTGTATACGCTTAGGCAATTATTACCTACATCACGAGGGGAATTATTCACCTAATAAATGATTTTCTGATCATTTTATTATATTAGTTTCACAGATGACTGATACTCTTAGGGAATTATTACCTACATGTTAAAGGTAATTATTCACCTAATGATTAATCATTATTTGTATGTGCATTTCGACATATTAGTTCGACAGATGACTGACATTATTGATTATTACTCACATTCCATAGGGAGTTATTACCTAAATGTTATATTGAATTATTACCTTAATAATAATTTTTTTTATGTGAATTTTATTGTATAAGTTTCACAGCTAACTGATACTCTGTATACGCTCAGGGAATTATTACCTACATCACAAGGGGAATTATTACTTATGTGTTATATGGAGCGTTTACCTACGTGATATAGGAAATTATTACCTTAATAATGAATGTTTACGTGTATGTTTTATTGTATTAGTTCCACAGATGTCAGATACTCTTAGGGAATGATTACCTACTTGTTATAGGGAATTACTCACATCGAAAAGGGAATTATTACCTACATCACTAGGGGAATTATTACTTATGTGTTATATGGAATGTTTACCTACGTGGTATAGGAAATTATTACCTTAATAATGAATGTTTACGTGTATGTTTTATTGTATTAGTTCCACAGATGTCAGATACTCTTAGGGAATGATTACCTACTTGTTATAGGGAATTACTCACATGTCAAAGGGAATTATTACCCTAAATAAATGTTTACGTGTATGTTTTATTGTATTAGTTCCACAGATGACTGATACACTGCATACGCTTAGGGAATTATTACCTACATCACATAGGGAATCATTACCTACGTGTTATAGGGAATAATTCCCCTAATAATAAAGGTTTCTGTGTGTACTTTATCATATCAGTTCCACAAATGTCAGATACTCTTAGGGAATTATTACCTACTTGTTATAGGGAATTACTCACATTGCATAGGGAATTATTACCTACACCACAAGGGGAATTATTACCCTGCTAATAAATATTTCCGTGTATGTTTTATTATATTAGTTCCACAGATGACTGATACACTGTATACGCTTAGGGAATTATTACCTACATCACATAGGGAATTATTACCTACGTGTTATAGGGAATAATTCCCCTAATAATAAAGGTTTCTGTGTGTACTTTATCATATCAGTTCCACAAATGTCAGATACTCTTAGGGAATTATTACCTACTTGTTATAGGGAATTATTACCTACACCACAAGGGGAATTATTACCCTGCTAATAAATATTTCCGTGTATGTTTTATTATATTAGTTCCACAGATGACTGATACACTGTATACGCTTAGGGAATTATTACCTACATCACATAGGGAATTATTACCTACGTGTTATAGGGAATAATTCCCCTAATAATAAAGGTTTCTGTGTGTACTTTATCATATCAGTTCCACAAATGTCAGATACTCTTAGGGAATTATTACCTACTTGTTATAGGGAATTATTACCTACACCACAAGGGGAATTATTACCCTACTAATAAATGTTTACGTGTATGTTTTATTGTATAAGTTCCACAGATGACTGATACCCTGTATACTCTTAAGGAATTATTACCTACATCTCATGAGGAATTATTCCCTCTTCTTTACGTATTTCTATTGATTCTCGTACGATTCACTTGATTTTTTTTTAATAAATCCTCGATATCTGTCTGTTTTTAATGCTCGTTTCGTTTGTTGCCTTTTGAAACCCTTTGAGCAGAGATAGAGATTTAGATTTAAGGGCGATATGATACAGACAATAATGAATCCTCCTAATCAAATTTGCAGCGTTTTTTTGTTTCAAATCTTAAAAATTTTGACAGCTGCCACGGTTTGCTGGTCCCCTTGTTCTCGATCTTGTTGGGGATGTGCGGTTCTGTGGAAACACAGACCGGATATCCCTCTGGGTGGGCATATGTTCTAACCCCCCCTTGAACAGGGGACCCTCAGCGTTACATTACACAGCTCATCGACAAACCAATCACGATGGAAATCACAAGATAATTTTTTGAACAATTACACGCAATAATTACATGTAAATTGTTCATTTAATAATTTTTTATATTTTTATTATTATTTCAATGATTCATTTTTCGTCTTCTTAACCCTTTCAGGCTGCTCGAGGTCTCGGTGGCGGAGTCGAGTGAGAAAATGTACCTGAAACTCTACGAGAGCTTCTTTCGAGACCACCTCCTCCCCATCGCGCTCTCCAACTCCCATTTCGCTCTCGTCAAACTCATTTCGTCCTGTTCCGACAAATTCGTCGTGAGTATTAGTTAAACAGTAAACTATTAAAAATTATAAATAAACTATAAAAAAATTATAAATCATGAAAAAAAGGTATATCGAGCGCCTCACGGCAACACCCCACATCGTCATTTTGGGCCAAAATGAGTTACGCGTACCATTCGAAGCGTCTTCTCCCGGCGGTTCGATCTAACTAAGTCTAAGTTAGGTACCTAAGTTCGGTCACACTAAATCTCACGATTTACTTTAGGTACTGAATTACTCAGTAAACATAGTTAGTTTACAAGTGCTCTAAGGCTGATGAATGAATGCTCCTCTTATTTATTTATTTATTTATTTATTTATTTATTTATTTATTTAGTTGTACATTTCACAATTGTATAGGTATATATAAACAAAACATACTATATTACAACTTATTGCTAGGCTAAAGGCAATGCCTGAACTACCTAGCAAGAATTGCTGTCAAACATTAACATTACTAATAAAAAATAAAATACTACTTCTGTACAACTTGTTATTGATACAACGCACTAATATAATATGTGTGATGCCTACAGAATACATTGATATTTCCTATGTATAAATACTATTTACAGCCTCCTCGCATTTATCTAACCCAAGTTTGATCAACCAATCACAAATTGTATTCCTATAAACAGGTCGAGAAAAGGATGTTGGGGATTTCAAATCTGTAGTGAGGGTCTTGTGAAGGATATACAATATATATTGGGGGCTTCTAGTTGTAAGTGAGAGAGTTGGTTTGGGGTTAATTACATTACCTTCAAGTCTAAAACGAGTGGGATACACATAGCTTTGGCTGCTCAGGATACTTGGGGTCTTGTAGTACAACAATAAAAGGGATTTTAAAAAAAGCTGACGAGGACTAAAGACCTTAAAGTCATTATAAAGCTGAGAGCTTGGGTAACGGTTCGGTTTTTTAAGAATAACTTTTATGATCGATTTTTGAAGGACATTAATTTTTTGAAGAGTCGTATGGTAGCATCCACCCCATATCGCCACTCCATATTGCAAAATAGATTGAACAAGGGCTATATATAACATTCTTAATTTATCTCTCTTTAAAATTGTCCTTACATAATAAAACACATACAAAAATTTACGTAGTTTTTTGTGGAGGTATTCTAAATGGGACTTCCATGTCAGCTTATCATCCACAACAACACCGAGGTATTTGTAATGTAAAACCCTTTCAAGAGTACACTGATGGTCACATCCCCTACGTTCTTGACACTTGTGAACAGTCAAAGAATCGCTAGCAGAGGGAGATTCAATCGAGTATTTACCAATCAACATATACTTCGACTTACTATTATTTAGTGTTAACAAATAATTCTCTCTTCTTCTTCTTCCGCTTGTTACCTTGATTTCTTCTTCCGGATTTTTGTTGCCAAGGGTGTCCGTGACAGGATACGATCTACAGTGTTGCCACAGGACCAGAACCTTCAGGTGCAGCAGAAAAATTTTCAAAACTCTCAGTCAAAGGGAAGGTCTAGGATACGAAGCCTTAGGGCGAAGAAACTTGTTGGCTACTCATTGGACATCAAACGCAATACAATATAATGATATTTATACATTTATGCAAATATTATATTTTAGAAAACCGTAATTTGTATATATATATATCGGACCCGATAGTGCCAGTTTGATATCGATATTCCGATATATCGGCAATAAACATCGATATATCGCAAGAAAAATATCGGCTATATCGATATTTTTTATACATCCCTATTGTTGCCTTTTCGTTAAAAGAAAAAGAAAAAAAAAACAAGCGGAATCAATGGCACGAAAACGTTGACTAGACGTTGATTTTTATCTTCTCGTTTTCGTCGCCGCCTGTTTGCAAACGTACGACTTTGTTCGCAGTTCGACCAGATCTACGGCGTCCTGATGGAGTCGGTCGGCGAACTCGTCAGCGGCGACCGCGCCAAAGTCCTCGTGGCGCTCTCCGACCGGTGCGTCGCTCTCACCGCCAAACAAGGGGACTTCATTCAAGTGAGTTCGACTGGAGGGAAAATTACGTGTAAATTCGAAAAAAAATTAAACAGTCTGACAAGTGACGCGTCGTTTTAAAGGTTTTTTAACGCTGAACACGACGGTGAAATCAGAATTGCGATATCTCATTCCGTTCTCAAACTGAAGCACTTTGAAGATGAAGAAACGTGGTTGATACTTGAGATGTACTTCATGTTTAGTCTGCTCTAATATGAGAATGAGATATCGCAATTCCAACTTCACCATCGTGTTCAGCGTTAAAAAACCTTTAAAATGATGTGTTACTCGGCAAAAACAAATTTGTTACATAAAACCAGTTATTTCTTTAAAAATTCGCTCTTATAGCCATGCTGCATGGCTGCTGATTTATCATTCTACATATGTATTGAATTGTTTCTTGCACTGATGATTAATGTTGTCGTTCTATGCTTTCTGTGTGTATTGGAAGACCCCATGGTCCTAAATATGTAGAGAATATTCAATAAACGAAGTCAAATCAATATGAACAGGTCTGTTTCAATTGAAGTCGAGTTTGTTTCGACGTTTTCGAGGTGAATATCGACTGTGAGGAAGGTCCTTCTCTCTCAATCTGAACAGGTCCGTTTCAATTGAAGTCGAGTTTTTTTTCCTCGAAAATGTTCGACGTTTTCGAGGTGAATATCGACTGTGAGGAAGGTCCTTCTCTCTCAATATGAACAGGTCTGTTTCAATTGAAGTCGAGTTTTTTTCTCGAAAATTTTCCACGTTTTCGAGGTGAATGTCGACTGTGAGGAAGGTCCTTCTCTCTCAATATTGTTAAGATATTAGCCGTAAAAATGGTACTGAAAAACTCTCTTGTATTTCGTTCAGAACTCAACTAACTCAAAAACAGGACAACCAAGTTTTTGTGCATCTAGCAACCAAATGTCATATGTTTCCACAACACTTCTCCCTCTTCTTCTTTTAGGGCCCACAGTACGGTGTGAGTCTGTCAGCGTGAACGACTTTGCATTTCCCTTTTAGACTCTTGATCCGAAAAACTACGTCGTTCAACCTCTTCACAATTACGTAAGGCCCTTCCCAGGGGCATTGCAGCTTCGGGTTTCGCCCCCTAACCCTTCGTGGGTTATGCAACCATACACGTCCTCCCTCCTGGAACCGTGGCAGAGTCTTCCCGACGTCATATCTCCTCTTCATGTCCTCTGCTCGGACCTTGAGTCGCTCCCGTGTTGCTGTGTGGGTCTGATGCATCCTCTCCAGGAGCTCCTCCACGTACTGTGGCACTCGTTCGTCCGTTGGGGGCTTCCCAAAGAGCAGGTGGGCAGGTAGTGCCAGCTCTCTTCCATACAGCAGGAAAGCCGGCGAGTACCCTGTTGTGGAGTGTTCTGACGACCGGTAGGCCAACAGGGCTACAGGTAACTGTAAATCCCAGTCGCCCTGGTGATCCTCAATCATCTTCGCCAACCATTCGTAGAGTGTCCGATGCAGTCTCTCCACCTGGCCTTCGCTCTGCGGGTGTAACGGGGTACTTCGGGTTTTCCGTATCCCAAGTTGGGTCATGAGGCTTTGAAAAAGTTCTGACTCAAAGTTAGTCCCTCTATCGGAATGAACCTCCCCTGGGACACCAAACCGGGAGATGACATGCGTAATCAGCGCAGCCGCCACTGTCTCAGCCCGTTGGTCGGGTATTGGAATTGCTTCAGGCCACTTCGTGAAGAAGTCCACCACAGTCAGGACGTATCTATTCCCTCGCTCCGTCGTTGGTAGGGGTCCAAAAACATCAATGGCGACGCGTTGGAAAGGTGAACCACTCCCGACAAGCTGAAGTGGTGCCTTGCTCGATTTCTGACCTCCCCTCCTCCTTCCACAACGCTCACACTGTCGGCACCAATCCCTTACATCCCGGTGTACCCCGACCCAATAGAATTGGTCACGGAGCTGTGCGCCTGTCCTCTTCTCTCCAAAGTGCACTGGGGTATGGATAATGTCAAATAGTTGTCTCTGACATTTCCTTGGTACTACCAATTGCAGCTTTGCTTTACGCCCATCTGTGCTTTCCCACCGTCGATAAAGGCAGCCATCCTCCAACACCAGCGAATCAAACATACCCCAGTATGCTCTCACCTGAGGACTGAGCCTGGTCACCTCTGACCACACTGGGCGACGTCCACACTCAACCCATCTCCGAACTATGGTAAGGTCATCATCTTTCTTTTGTTCCTCGAGCAGTTCACCTCGGTACTCTTCCTGATGCAACCCCACTGCACAAACTTCTGCCTCGGCTACCTGCTCCCGCTTGGCACAATACTTGCATCCCTTTTCTGCACATGGTCGTCTTGACAAGGCATCAGCATTCTTGTGCAGCTCTCCCTTCCTATAATGTATGCTGAGGTTATAAGGTGCCAAGTGCTCGAGCCATCTTGCCAATTGCCCATCAACTGCTTTAAAATTCATTAACCATTTCAGGGAGGCATGGTCAGAGCGTACAATCAGGCCCTTGCCATTATCCAAGCCATAGGGAGCAAAAGCTTTGACGGCCGCTACTACACCTAGTAGTTCCTTGCGTGTCACACAGTAGTTTCTCTCACTACGTGACAAGCAGCGGCTGTAATAGGCAATCACTTTTTCATTTCCTTCTTGCATCTGGGAAAGTACTGCGCCTATCGCGACATCGCTGGCGTCTGTGTCCACAATAAATTGGCAGTGTTGCTGAACATTGTTACCTACGTAATCAATCCCGGCCTCTGTTTTGTTTTGCACCGGGTCGCGCGAGCGTCAGACGGAAGATTCGACTCTGACAACCTGTGACCCCTCCCCGCAAACTATTTACATTTTTTTTCTCTCATTTGATTCGGGCTCCTACGATTAGGAATAACTTGTCGTGACGTGGAAGTCTCTGTCTTCAGTTCTTTGTCGAAGGTTCAACGTAACCCGTACCTACTGCCATAGCAGGATATAATTTTTATTCGATAAAGAACATGTGGTTCTGAATTTCGTCACAGTGGTCACTGAAATATCAGGATTTATACCCGTGTACAGTTCTGTAGAACTAATTGAGGAGAGAATTGTAAGTAAATCCTATTTTACAGATCACAAGTTGGAATTATTTCGTTTTATTTGAATATCTTTGAGCATAGCCTAAATTTAGATTCTTTACTGGATAAATGATTTTATTCCAGAATCAGCAACCTATTTCTTTGATGCTTTGCAACCCCATCAGAATATTGGGATTTGCATCCAGACCAAAACCAAGCTTTACAAACCCCACACCGTTGGTATGTAATCTTTTAATTTTAATTTATCATTACCAAATGATAAGATTGATAGGAAATTTCAGTTTTATTTTAGTAGTTTTATTCACTCAGTGGATTCTGTAATCCTTACGGTAGCTTGGTGGATTTTCTGTTTAGGGGTTTTTCTTCTGTCCGGGCATCTGCATGCCTCTACTTGAACATCTGCCGACCGTCATCACTCCCAAATTTTGCCACGTAATTTAAGTTAATTAAGTATAGGTTAAGTTTAGAATAGGGCGAAATTTGCGGTGATCACCGTAGGTAGGATACAGTATTTGTTTTCAAACATTTTGTAAGAGCCCGAATCAATTCCCCGAATCAATTCCCCGAATCAATTCCCCGAATCAATTCCCCGAATCAATTCCACGAATCAAACGTCGATCATCATTACACCTCACCTCATCAGCATCGACTCCACGACAACAATAAGAAGAAGAATAATTTTATTTATAACAATAACGATCAATTTGAATATAATGAATGATTTGACTGGTGTGATTTAAACTATTTGATTCATTTTGAACCTGATTGCGTTTGAGTCAGGAACTGCAACATATTATTTGATTTATCGGCAAAAATTAAATCACATTAAATTGAGAGAAAAATTCGGTTTTATTTATTCATTTTGGTTTTATCATACTCTTTCCTCCCAGCTCAGGAACATTTTAATAGTAAACAAAACCCGCTTGAGAGTTTGTCCGCTTTTTCTCAGGCAATGCTATAGGTACCCTTCAAACGGACTGGCGCCCAATAAACAACCTACTAAATAATAATTTAGTAATCACCCTAGGACCACCCCTCCTCCGCTAGAGCTACCGAGAGCACGGGGCCAGACTGGGCTATGTGTACACCATCAGGAGTAGGGTGTAACATAATTTGGCGCCCAACGTGGGGCCCAGAAAAGTCAATATAAAGATTTAAAAAATAAATTGTTAAATCTAAAAAAAAAAAAAAAAAAAAAAAACAAAAAAAAAAAAAAAAAAAAAAACTGGGAATCTCAAATTTCTTTCTTTGGGACTTATAAATTTTTGTTTTCATCCAGTACCAAGATAAATTATCAATATGGATGCTTACAGACTGTTGAAGGATGAAATTATCTACGAGTTGACCATCAGGAGTCTATCAACCGACGGTTCAATTTCCGAGTTACGTAAACGACTTTATTCTGCACTGGCGCAGAAGATCTCACCCGACAAAGATGTTATCAACGCTCTGGCCACAGACGAGGAAATTAAAACTTGCGAAAAGAAAGTGGAGTACTTGGCGGAATCCCTTGACGAGTGCGAGGGTACCTCTTTCTCTGCGTCGGATGTGAAGCGTTTGGAATCAAGATTTCTCCATATAGGCCAGCGAATTCACAGACTGGGTGACAGTGCAAAGCCTCTCCATCAACGAGTGCAGGGCCTTTTCCAGCGACTAAAAGATGCGGCAAAAACTATGACGCCTTTCCTGAATCCTCCTGTGACGCCAACCACACCGGTGGAGGTCAAAATGCCTACGCCAGGAGCTAACATCACGCCCCGACATGAAGACCCAAAAATATACAAATGGGGACTGAAGTTTACAGGAGATGCTTCTGGAATTTCCCTTGGCGACTTTTTAGACGAGGTGGAAGACAAGAGAATTGCCAGAAAAATTCGGAAAGAAGACTTGTTCGGCAGCGCAGTAGACCTATTTTCTGGAACAGCACGGATATGGTATCGGGCAAACCAAGAGAAACTACAATCCTGGGAAGACTTAGTGGAGAGGTTAAGAAGAGCCTTTCAAGACCCTGACTACGATGATAAGCTTTTAGACGAGATCCGCAAACGCACGCAAGGTCCCGACGAACCAACTGCCATCTATTTCTCAAAGATGAATTGCCTATTCAAACGCCTGACAACACCGTTAACGGAGTCCCAAAAGATCGCCATCCTAGGGAAGAACCTGAAGCGCGAACATCTGCCATTCCTCTGCAATACTGAATGCGTGACGGTTGATGAATTAGAGAATGCTGTCTGCAGGTTGGAACTCTGGACAAAAAGAGCAGATTCATACCGTGAACCGCCATCAAGAAACCTGTTAGAGCCAAGTCTGGGGTATCAATCAACTCGAAAATTCACTCCTAGGGTCACTGAGGTAGCTGAAGAATCTGCAGCAGCTGCAGCAGTTCAGAAGACCAAAACCCGCAATTCCAGGTACCAGAATGTTGGCTGTTGGAACTGTGAACGGCGAGGCCATACATACCGAGTATGCCGAGCACCAAAAACCATGTTCTGTGATGGTTGTGGAACCAAAAACATCACAAGGGAATCATGCACAGCTTGCTCACGTCGTTCTTCGGAAAACTTCCAAGGGGGATGCACCCCGAACCCAGGAGTGCATTCCCAAAACCAAAACTGAGCAGACAGGATCCTGAGTGGCGGAACTGGGTGAAGAAGGTCGGAGAAGTAATGTGTGCAACCATTTCACACTCGTTTGCGCATTCGTTGAATCCAAGAGACCCGCGTGCTTATATCACGGTTAAAATCTTTGACATCAAACTCACAGGTCTTCTAGACTCAGGAGCCACTGCAACGCTGATCAATGAAAAAGGATGGGCGAGGATTTCAGCACTAGGATGCACTTTGGGGCCTCCTACAGCCCAAAAGGTCATTCTGGCAGATGGAAACTCACAATCAGTCACTGGTTCTGCAGTTGTTCCAATTCAACTAAATTCAGACGTCACCCTCACCAAAATCCTCATTGTGCCAAAGCTAAAAGAGCAGTTGATTCTTGGAGCAGATTGGTGGAAGAAAATGGGACTTGTTGTTGACTTGAAGAATCAAATATACTCGCGACCAGAAGAAATTCATCAAGTAACTGCAGAAAATGCCTTGATTGGACACAGCAAACTATCGGATGCTCAGAAGAGACGCCTTGAGGCTGTAGTCCATACCTACCGACTCAAAGCAGGCCAAAAGCTTGGTTGCGCGCATGGAGTTGAGCATAGAATTGATACCGGAGATAACCTTCCAATAAAACAAAGATACTATCCTCTATCGCCTTACATGCAAAAGGTCATGTCAGATGAATTGGATAAAATGCTAGCAGAAGGCGTGGTGGAGAAGTCATCAAGTCCGTGGTCATCACCAGTCGTCTTGGTGAAGAAGAAGGACGGTTCTCACAGGTTTTGTGTGGACTTTCGTGCGGTGAACAAGATCACAAAAAAAGATGCATACCCATTGCCATATATATCAGCCATCCTGGATCGACTGCGTAATGGAAAATTTCTTTCATCCTTGGATGTCCGTTCTGCATTTTGGCAAGTTTCACTGGAAGCAGGAAGTAGAGAAAAGACAGCCTTCACGGTACCACATAGAGGACTTTTCCAGTTCAAACGACTTCCATTTGGACTTCACAACTCAGGAGCAACGTGGCAGCGCCTCATTGATTCAATACTAGGTCCTGAACTCGAACCATATGTCTTCTCATATCTGGATGACATCATCCTGGTCACCCAAACATTTGAACAGCACATGAGTGTTCTAAATGAAGTGCTGAGTCGGCTTCATAAGGCTGGAATAACGCTGTCATGGGACAAATGTCACTTCTGCCGCTCAGAGTTGCGCTACCTTGGACATATAGTGAATGAAGATGGTCTGAGTGTAGATCCAGAAAAAGTTAAGGCAGTTCTGGAGTTTCCCAAGCCAAAGACTGTCCGTCAAGTCCGGCGCTTCAATGGTTTAGCTTCCTGGTACCGGCGATTCATGCCTCATTTTGCTCAAATAATGGCGCCTTTAACCAAGCTGCTCAGGAAAAATGCCAAATTTGAATGGGGTGAAACCCAAGAAGCTGCTTTCCGTCAAGCTCAACAGATGTTGGTCACAGCCCCATTGCTATCTTGTCCTGATTTCTCACGTCCATTCCGTCTATTGTGTGACGCTTCTAATTCAGGCCTTGGGGCCATATTGAGTCAAGTTTTTGAAGATGGGGAAAAACCCATTGCATATGCGAGTCGGTCGTTGACAAAATCTGAGAGAGGCTATGATACAAGTCAATTGGAATGTCTGGCTGTCGTTTGGGCAATTGGCAAATTCCGCCCATATATAGAGGGTACAACCTTTGAAGTGGTCAGCGATCACAGCGCACTGCAATGGCTGATGAAACTGCAAGATACCACTGGCAGACTGGGTAGATGGGCACTGAAACTCCAGAGTCATGACTTCACAATCACGCACCGTCCAGGTAAGCAACATGAGGCCCCAGATGCGCTCTCACGAGCCCATGATTTGGTCAATGTCATCCAGATTCAGGAAAATTCCTCAGACAAGTGGTACATCAACCTCAAGCAGAAGATTCTAGCAAGCCCAATGGAATACCCCCTATGGAAAGTCGAAAACAACCTCATGTACCATCATGTACGGAATTTCAGAGATTTGTTGGAAACGGAAAATCCCTGGAAGCTTGTTGTTCCAAACTCTCAACGAAGTCAAGTCCTGGCCGATTGTCATGATGTGTCCACAGCAGCGCACTTTGGGGTTTTGAAGACCATTCACCGATTGAAGCAACAGTACTTTTGGCCTGGTATGGCTGCTGACGCTACAAAGTATGTGCTGCGGTGCCAAACATGCCTGGCAAACAAGCCAGAACAGAAGTTACCCGGAGGAATGTTCGGCAGACAAAGGAAAGTTACTGAACCATGGCAGGTAATAACGGTTGACCTAATGGGGCCATTACCCTGCTCATCAAACAGGAACCGCTACATTCTAGTTGTTTGCGACTATTTCTCAAAATTCCCATTACTACACGCCATGCCCAAATCAACGACTGGTCCAATTGTAAAATTCATTGAACAGGTTTTCATGATCTTTGGAGTTCCCAAGACGATTATAGCAGACAACGGCCCACAATTCCGAGGATCGGAATTCCAAAGACTCTCCCAAGACTACAAGGTTGCCCTGTGGTTCACACCCAGGTACCACCCCCAGAGCAACCCAACTGAGCGGGTGAACAGGGTCATTAAGACCGCAATTCGATCCTACATTACAAGTAACCAAAAGAAATGGGATAAGGAACTCTCTCAGATTGGCTTTGCCATTCGTACTGCCATCCACGAAGCAACAGGATTCACACCAGCGTACATAAATTTTGGGAGAGAGTTAAAGAAAGCTGGAAATGAACATGACCTGAATACCACAGCTCAAGACGTACCCCTTTTGGAGAGCACCAGTCATCACTGCGGCAAACTCCAGAAGCTGCAAGAAGTCTATCAGGCTGTTACTGAAAACTTGGCCACAGCATACAAGCGAACCCAAAAGTCATATGACATGCGACGCCGTCCTGTTTCCTACCAGACTGGACAAGCTGTGTGGAAAAGAAACGTTGTTCTTTCTGATGCTGCACAGGACTTCTCAAGCAAGTTGGCGCCCAAGTTTATTCTATGTAGGATTCGCCGCAAGATCTCTGGTACAGCATATGAGTTGGAAGATGCGGCAGGCCGAAATTTGGGAGTCTGGCATCCAAAGGACCTGAAACCTGACCCAACGACTTTGCCAGAGGATGAACCAGACGATCCGGCCTCGGAGGACCATGTGGCAGCATAAAAAGTTGTCGCCAACTTTTTCTGGAGGAAGGTGGAGGATGTTACCTACGTAATCAATCCCGGCCTCTGTTTTGTTTTGCACCGGGTCGCGCGAGCGTCAGACGGAAGATTCGACTCTGACAACCTGTGACCCCTCCCCGCAAACTATTTACATTTTTTTTCTCTCATTTGATTCGGGCTCCTACGATTAGGAATAACTTGTCGTGACGTGGAAGTCTCTGTCTTCAGTTCTTTGTCGAAGGTTCAACGTAACCCGTACCTACTGCCATAGCAGGATATAATTTTTATTCGATAAAGAACATGTGGTTCTGAATTTCGTCACAGTGGTCACTGAAATATCAGGATTTATACCCGTGTACAGTTCTGTAGAACTAATTGAGGAGAGAATTGTAAGTAAATCCTATTTTACAGATCACAAGTTGGAATTATTTCGTTTTATTTGAATATCTTTGAGCATAGCCTAAATTTAGATTCTTTACTGGATAAATGATTTTATTCCAGAATCAGCAACCTATTTCTTTGATGCTTTGCAACCCCATCAGAATATTGGGATTTGCATCCAGACCAAAACCAAGCTTTACAAACCCCACACCGTTGGTATGTAATCTTTTAATTTTAATTTATCATTACCAAATGATAAGATTGATAGGAAATTTCAGTTTTATTTTAGTAGTTTTATTCACTCAGTGGATTCTGTAATCCTTACGGTAGCTTGGTGGATTTTCTGTTTAGGGGTTTTTCTTCTGTCCGGGCATCTGCATGCCTCTACTTGAACATCTGCCGACCGTCATCACTCCCAAATTTTGCCACGTAATTTAAGTTAATTAAGTATAGGTTAAGTTTAGAATAGGGCGAAATTTGCGGTGATCACCGTAGGTAGGATACAGTATTTGTTTTCAAACATTTTGTAAGAGCCCGAATCAATTCCCCGAATCAATTCCCCGAATCAATTCCCCGAATCAATTCCCCGAATCAATTCCACGAATCAAACGTCGATCATCATTACACCTCACCTCATCAGCATCGACTCCACGACAACAATAAGAAGAAGAATAATTTTATTTATAACAATAACGATCAATTTGAATATAATGAATGATTTGACTGGTGTGATTTAAACTATTTGATTCATTTTGAACCTGATTGCGTTTGAGTCAGGAACTGCAACATATTATTTGATTTATCGGCAAAAATTAAATCACATTAAATTGAGAGAAAAATTCGGTTTTATTTATTCATTTTGGTTTTATCATACTCTTTCCTCCCAGCTCAGGAACATTTTAATAGTAAACAAAACCCGCTTGAGAGTTTGTCCGCTTTTTCTCAGGCAATGCTATAGGTACCCTTCAAACGGACTGGCGCCCAATAAACAACCTACTAAATAATAATTTAGTAATCACCCTAGGACCACCCCTCCTCCGCTAGAGCTACCGAGAGCACGGGGCCAGACTGGGCTATGTGTACACCATCAGGAGTAGGGTGTAACAACATGACCTAGAACTGGGGCCTTCTGCAAGAGCTCTTTCATCTGTTCAAATGCCTGCTGGTAGGAGTCTAGCCACCTGAATTCCTTCGTGGGAAGGGCCAAAGCGTTGTACAGCGGTTTCAGGATATCAGCAAGACCCGGGACAAAGACCCTGTAATAGGAGCATAGGCCAACAAACGAACGAAGTTCTTTGGCTGTAGTTGGCTGTGGCCAGTCCACAATGGCTTTAATTTTCTTGGGGTCAGTGCAAATGCCGTCCTTAGTGATAAGATGTCCCAGGTAGGCTGCGGTTCGCCTCAAGAACTCACACTTTTTGATATTCAACATCAAACCCCCCTTCCTCAACAATGAAAATACCTCTGCCAGGCACTCCAAATGTTCTTCAAAAGATGGTGTGTGCACTAATATGTCATCCAGATACACTTCCACACGTCCTCTGACAAGGAGAGGTTGTAGGAGTCTGCGCATCAATCGTTGGAACGTGCTTGGGGCATTACAGAGCCCGAAGGGCATTACTCTAAATTGCCAGAGGCCATACCTGGTACAAAACGCAGTCTTCTCCTTGGCGTCAGGGTCCAACATGATTTGCCAATATCCGCTTTGGAGGTCCAGGGTGGTGAACCATCGGCTTCCCTCCAACGCCCGAAGCGTCTCCTCAATGTGTGGAAGCGGATGAGAATCCTTGACAGTCACAGCGTTGAGCTTTCGGTAGTCAATGCAGAACCTCCATGACCCGTCTTTCTTTCGAACCATTACAACCGGGCTTGCCCAAGGGCTGGAAGATTCCTCAATCACCCCGGCGTCCAACATCTCTGTTACCAGTTGTGTAACGGTCTCTTGATGGGATGGGCTGGCACGTCTGGGCATCTGCTTGATGGGTGCATGTCCCTGAACATCAATAGAGTGTGTCCCAATTGTGCATTTTCCTAATGCCCTTTTTGTCGCCGCAAAAACATCGGAGTTATTACAAAGGAGATTGTGAAAAGCCTGCTTTGCTTCCTCAGTGTCAATGGTGTCGACAGAACGCTGGTACAAGTCCTTTAAATACTCTGGCAGAGGAACAGTGCTAACATTGCATACAGACTGCTTAATTTCCTCTCCTCGCCCTGGACCAAACTGGATTTGTGATGACCCAATCTTCAACACCTGGTTTCCTACATCAATCACACAGTGATATGACTGCAGAAAATCCATACCGACTATGCATGGCTCTTGTATCTCTGCAACCAAGCACTCGTGATCCCTTGGCCTGTTATCCCCCATGTCCATCTTCACCTTCACCCTGCCCCTCACTTCCAGCGTGTCACCGCTAACCGTACGTAGGCGTCCGTTCATGCCCCCTTGACTGACGATTTTTCCCTCATCCACAACTGATGGGTTCACAATGGTCACTGTTGCACCGGTATCCAAGAGCATTTGGCAAGCTCTCCCATCAATACGTCCTTCCATGACAATGGACGTGCGAAATACAGGGAACACGAGTGGATCCCTAGATCCTTGATGAACCCTGAAGCCTGCTGTTGCTGGTCCCTGCAATGCCCCCAATTTCTGGACCTGAAAACTGGTGGCATTCAGTTTTCCTGTTGGTCCATCCTCTTACAATCTCGTTGGAAATGGCCCAACAGGCCACACTTCCAACATCGCAATTCCCCCCTATGGTGTGGCCTAGCTGTCTGTGTGTCACTGCGGTGTTTGGCCAATAGCTCCTTCACGATTCGCCTGATGCGATCGTCTTCCCCCAGTGTGGCCTCCTCCCTTGAAACTTGATGAGGTGCACGAGCTGAATGTTCTTGTTGCGGTTCAGGTTCAGCCCCTTCCACTACCCGAACGGACATACGTGTTTGTACCAACCCCGCTTCTATACGGAGTGCCCGTGTTACCGCTACCCTCAATGTTTCGGGGTCACCACCAATCACCAGTTCCCGTACCCGCTGACTCCTCAGCCCATTCACGAACTGTTCCAATGCAATGGTCTCACGAGCCTCTTCTCCTGAAACCGCCCTGCGCGCCAAGCTCTCCACGTCTGCAGCAAACGCAGCTACGTCCTCATTAGGTCCCTGGACTCTCTGGCGTAGTCGGCCCAGGAAAAGCCTCGCTTGTCCCTCGGCTCCAAACCGTTGGTTCAAACGCTCCACCATTGTCGTCAAATCCCGTGCTGTAGTGGGTATATTACAGACAACTGCAAGGGCGGCCCCCCGGAGAGAAGCCATCAGCTTTACTCCTGTTGTACCCAAGCTCCACTGATTTGCCTCTGCAATGACTTGGAATTGGGACCAGTAATCGTCCCATGGCACTGACCCATCAAACGTCGATGGTTTCACGAAGTCCCTGCCTCCTTCATTACGCCCTCTTGGTTCATGGCGGGGAGTTCGATCTATTCCATGGTCGTATGGGGGAGGAATCTGACTGCACATTCCCGACTGCAGGCGTACAAACTGCTGGAAAGCATCGGTAAGGCTCGCTAACTGTGCAGTTATCATGTCCCATGGCGCTGATGTCGGTGGAATTGACGGGCCAACATTGGGTTGTTGCTCCTGTACTTCACCCACGTTGTCACTATGACTCTCGACGTCCTCTGGCAGGCGGTTGCGCCGACGAACCCTGGCTCCCACAGAATCCTCTCCGTCCATGGCGAGATGAGCGTGAGCGGACCACTTCTGACACCAGTTGTTAGTCCCTCTATCGGAATGAACCTCCCCTGGGACACCAAACCGGGAGATGACATGCGTAATCAGCGCAGCCGCCACTGTCTCAGCCCGTTGGTCGGGTATTGGAATTGCTTCAGGCCACTTCGTGAAGAAGTCCACCACAGTCAGGACGTATCTATTCCCTCGCTCCGTCGTTGGTAGGGGTCCAAAAACATCAATGGCGACGCGTTGGAAAGGTGAACCACTCCAACAATATGAACAGGTCTGTTTCAATTGAAGTCGAGTTTTTTCCCCCCGAAAATTTTCGACGTTTTCGATGTGAACATCGACTGTGAGGAAGGTCCTTCTCTCTCAATATGAACAGGTCTGTTTCAATTGAAGTCGAGTTTTTTTCTCAAAATTGTTCGACGTTTTTCGATGTGAATATCGACTGTGAGGAAGGTCCTTCTCTCTCAATATGAACAGGTCTGTTTCAATTGAAGTCGAGTTTTTTTCCCCCGAAAATTTTCGACGTTTTCGATGTGAACATCGACTGTGAGGAAGGTCCTTCTCTCTCAATATGAACAGGTCTGTTTCAATTGAAGTCGAGTTTTTTTCTCGAAAATGTTCGACGTTATTCGATGTGAATATCGACTGTGAGGACGGTCCTTCTCTCTCAATATGAACAGGTCTGTTTCAATTGAAGTCGAGTTTTTTTCTCGAAAATGTTCGACGTTTTTCGATGTGAATATCGACTGTGAGGAAGGTCCTTCTCTCTCAATATGAACAGGTCTGTTTCAATTGAAGTCGAGTTTTTTTCTCGAAAATGTTCGACGTTATTCGATGTGAATATCGACTGTGAGGAAGGTCCTTCTCTCTCAATATGAACAGGTCTGTTTCAATTGAAGTCGAGTTTTTTTCTCGAAAATGTTCGACGTTTTTCGATGTGAATATCGACTGTGAGGACGGTCCTTCTCTCTCAATATGAACAGGTCTGTTTCAATTGAAGTCGAGTTTTTTTCTCGAAAATGTTCGACGTTATTCGATGTGAATATCGACTGTGAGGAAGGTCCTTCTCTCTCAATATGAACAGGTCTGTTTCAATTGAAGTCGAGTTTTTTTCTCGAAAATGTTCGACGTTTTTCGATGTGAATATCGACTGTGAGGAAGGTCCTTCTCTCTCAATATGAACAGGTCTGTTTCAATTGAAGTCGAGTTTTTTTCTCGAAAATGTTCGACGTTATTCGATGTGAATATCGACTGTGAGGAAGGTCCTTCTCTCTCAATATGAACAGGTCTGTTTCAATTGAAGTCGAGTTTTTTTCTCGAAAATGTTCGACGTTTTTCGATGTGAATATCGACTGTGAGGACGGTCCTTCTCTCTCAATATGAACAGGTCTGTTTCAATTGAAGTCGAGTTATTTCGACGTTTTTTGTCTCGATGCGGTTGCCACTGCACTCAAGTCATCACTCAAGTCACACCCTCCCGTTTCATTTAATTCTATTAATTTCGCTTTTTCGCAGAAATTAAAAGTTTGGTCCGGTTGCGAGCAAAAAGAAGAGAAATTCGCTCACTGTCTCCTCCGCCTGACGAGACTGAACGACCTCGACGAGAACGTCAAAATCGACATGAGCGGCTCCCTCATCCTCCAGAACATGTTCAAATTCAACAAACCCATCAAAGTGAGCGCTTGTCTTCGCCTTGAACCAAATTTCGAGTGAAATTTGGCTCGTTTTCGCTCATTTTAGTGAATTTTTGAAGAAGACGAAGCAGTTTGACCGTGGGGTGTAGAAGTAATGGACACTGGTCTAATAACGAACGAAATAACTTAGAAAAATATATTAGAACAGAGGTTTTTGGATACAAATTTGGAACACAAGGGAGCTGAAGAAACGTGGTTGTTACTTGATATGATCTTCATGTTAGGTCTGCTCTAATCTGATAACGGAATGAAATATCGCAAATCTGTCTTCACCGTCTTGTTAAGAGTTGAAAGTTCCAAAAGCCGACGGGGAGGGGGGTGTGAGGGGAGGGGGGTTCACCCAAAAAATGAAAGTATGACAAGTGACACCTCATTTTATAGGTTTTTACACGCTGAACACGACGGTGAAGTCAGAATTGCGATACCTAACCATCCCTTTGAAGATGAAGAAACGTGGTTGTTACTTGATATGATCTTCATGTTAAGTCTGCTCTAATTTGATAACCATCCCTAACCATCTCTACCAAACCACCTCTAACCATCCCTAACCATCTTTACCAAACCACCTCTAACCATCCCTAACCATCTCGGTCTGACCACCTCTAACCATCCCTAACCATCCCTAACCATCTCTACCAAACCACCTCTAACCATCCCTAACCTTTCCTAACCATCTCTACCAAACCACCTCTAACCATCTCTATCTAACCACCTCTAACCATCCCTAACCATCTTTACCAAACCACCTCTAACCATCCCTACCAAACCACCTCTAACCATCCCTAACCATCTCTACCAAACCACCTCTAACCATCCCTAACCATCTCTACCAAACCACCTCTAACCATCCCTAACCATCCCTAACCATCTCGGTCTGACCACCTCTAACCATCCCTAACCATCTCTACCAAACCACCTCTAACCATCCCTAACCATCACTACCAAACCACCTCTAACCATCCCTAACCATCTCTACCAAACCACCTCTAACCACCTCTAACCATCCCTAACCATCTCTAACCATCTCTACCAAACCACCTCTAACCATCTCTAACCATCTCTACCAAACCACCTCTAACCATCTCTAACCATCTCTAACCATCTCTACCAAACCACCTCTAACCATCCCTAACCATCTCTACCAAACCACCTCTAACCATCCCTAACCATCTCTACCAAACCACCTCTAACCATCCCTAACCATCCCTAACCATCTCTACCAAACCACCTCTAACCATCCCTAACCATCTCTAACCATCTCTACCAAACCACCTCTAACCATCCCTAACCATCTCTAACCATCTCTACCAAACCACCTCTAACCATCCCTAACCATCTCTACCAAACCACCTCTAACCATCCCTAACCATCCCTAACCATCTCTACCAAACCACCTCTAACCATCCCTAACCATCTCTAACCATCTCTACCAAACCACCTCTAACCACCTCTAACCATCCCTAACCATCTCTACCAAACCACCTCTAACCATCCCTAACCATCTCTACCAAACCACCTGTAACCATCCCTAACCATCCCTAACCATCTCTACCAAACCACCTCTAACCATCCCTAACCATCCCTAACCATCTCTACCAAACCACCTCTAACCACCTCTAACCATCCCTAACCATCTCTAACCATCTCTACCAAACCACCTCTAACCATCTCTAACCATCTCTACCAAACCACCTCTAACCATCTCTAACCATCTCTAACCATCTCTACCAAACCACCTCTAACCATCCCTAACCATCTCTAACCATCTCTACCAAACCACCTCTAACCATCCCTAACCATCTCTACCAAACCACCTCTAACCATCTCTATCTAACCACCTCTAACCACCTCTAACCATCCCTAACCTTTCCTAACCATCTCTACCAAACCACCTCTAACCATCCCTAACCATCTCTATCTAACCACCTCTAACCATCCCTAACCATCTCTATCTAACCACCTCTAACCATCTCTAACCATCTCTAACCATCTCTACCAAACCACCTCTAACCATCCCTAACCATCTCTACCAAACCACCTCTAACCATCCCTAACCATCCCTAACCATCTCTACCAAACCACCTCTAACCATCCCTAACCATCTCTACCAAACCACCTCTAACCATCCCTAACCATCTCTACCAAACCACCTCTAACCATCCCTAACCATCTCTACCAAACCACCTCTAACCATCCCTAACCATCTCTACCAAACCACCTCTAACCATCCCTAACCATCTCTACCAAACCACCTCTAACCATCCCTAACCATCTCTACCAAACCACCTCTAACCATCCCTAACCATCTCTACCAAACCACCTCTAACCATCCCTAACCATCTCTACCAAACCACCTCTAACCATCCCTAACCATCTCTACCAAACCACCTCTAACCATCCCTAACCATCTCTACCAAACCACCTCTAACCATCCCTAACCATCTCTACCAAACCACCTCTAACCATCCCTAACCATCTCTACCAAACCACCTCTAACCATCCCTAACCATCTCTACCAAACCACCTCTAACCATCCCTAACCATCTCTACCAAACCACCTCTAACCATCCCTAACCATCTCTACCAAACCACCTCTAACCATCCCTAACCATCTCTACCAAACCACCTCTAACCATCCCTAACCATCTCTATCTAACCATCTCTAACCATCCCTAACCACCTCTAACCATCCCTAACCATCTCTATCTGACCCTCTCTAACCATCTTAAGGGGTGGTTAAGACTAGAGGTGGTTAAGGAGGGCTAGAATTCCTACTTGAATAAATACGATTAGACAAAATTGAGTTTCAGGACCTCAAACAGAACCAATAATCCAGATTTCCAACATTCAAATACTTTGTGAAATGTTCGCCCTTTGTACGGTTTTCGCTCCATATCTCCATGAAGAATTCATCTGACAGGTATAGTCACCCTATTAACTTTAAAAGGACACTAAATTTGCTACGATTTGGTACCAGAGCGAACGTTCTAAGATTCACCGTTCTCAAGATAAGTAGGTACATCGTTTCAAAAAAAAAAAGAAGTCCATTTTTTCCAAAAAGTGAAAAATTCTCAAAATGGTCGCTTTTGTGGAACATCTTCTAAAATACTCGCCCCTCGTCGTTTTATATAAAACTACACTGGAGACCAAAAAAACCGGCGCAGTTGAATTGTTGTCGAAGAGTCAAGTTAAATCGATAACAGTTGGGTTAGAGTCAATAGTAAGGTCAATCACAAGGTTAACAGAGATTACGTGCAGAGGTCCATCCCTGTTTTTCCGTAAATATCCAGTTTTTTCCTGTAATGCTCTCTTGAATTCACGATAGAAGCCTACAGAAGTCTGCAGATGTTAATCTTCACTCCAGAGTCCGCGCTTTAGGTCCTCTACTCACCCCAGCACGCCGAACGGCTCGTCTTCAATTTGCTTGAGATCACGCTGCTTGGACTGAGCTGCTTGGGTTTGCAGCAGGATCCGTCGCCCTTGGACGCCCTGATGCCGGCCTTCTGGTGTAGCTACCAGTTTCACGGTTTCCTGTAGGCTTCTATCGTGAATTCAAGAGAGCATTACAGGAAAAAACTGGATAGTTAAGGAAAAACAGGGATGAACCTCGGCAAGTAATCTCTGTTAACCTTGTTATTGACCTTACTATTGACTCTAACCCAACTGTTATCGATTTAAAGTTGACTCTTCGACAACAATTCAACTGCGCCGGTTTTTTTGGTCTCCAGTGTAGTTGTTTCTTCAAAAATTCGCCCTTATAGCCATGCTGCATGACTGATTTTATTTTTTAATTTTTTTTCTTGTTCCGTCAGGTCGTCGAGAGCTTCCTCTCCCTCGATCCCGACGACCTCCGAGCGACCGCCGACGACCCGAAGGGCTCGTGGTCGTTCAACAGCTTCCTGACGTCACCGACCGTCGGCGACAAGTCGCGAGCTCGTCTCGTCGGGAAACTGAGAGGTCGTTATCTGCCGCTCGCCGGAGGCAAATTCGGATCGCGGGTCTTCGAAGAGCTTTGGAAATCCGCCAAGTTCAAGGACCGTCAGCAGGTACGGAATACTTTTATCTTCTAAAAATCCGACGTTTTTTGACGTTTTTCGAGTGTTTTTACACAAAAAACACCTGAAAACGCATTTAAACCAAGAAACACCTCGAAACAAACGTCGTGGCAAATTAAATTCTGCGTCGATTGAGACCAAATGCAACTCTTAAGATTGAATCAACGACGTTTGGCGAATTATTGAAGTTAAACGAATTTCATGAAACATTCACCGAAAATCGTGGATACAATCTGAAGAGCTGCGGTTGGTCTCATTCGACGCAGAATTCGATTTGCCACGACGTTTATTTCGAGGTATTTTATGGTTTGAGTACATTTTCAGGTATTTTTCGCGTGAATACCCTCGAAAAACGTCAAAACATGACTACAAACCCAAAGTTCTAAAATTCGCCAAAAATCGTGGATACAATCTGAAGAGCTGCGGTTGGTCTCATTCGACGCAGAATTTAATCCTCCACAGCGTTTATTTCGAGGTGTTTTATGGTTTGAGTACATTTTCAGGTATTTTTGGCGTAAAAACACTCGAAAAACGTCAAAACATGGCTACAAACCCAAAGTTCTAAAATTCGCCAAAAATCGTGGATGAAATCGTAAGGGCTGCGGTTGGTCTCATTCGACGCAGAATTTAATTCTCTAAAACGTTTATTTCCAGGTATTTTATGGTTTGAGCGCATTTTCAGGTATTTTTGGCGTAAAAACACTCGAAAAACGTCAAAAATACGGTTTTTTCTTCTACCAATCCATCCCGACCAGTCCTCCGGGGGGGTCCTCCAGTAGCTGTATTTATATACGCCTAGAGCCGGATCATCCCAAATCCCTCAGCAACAGGGCGATCTGAGGGCCTGACAACACGAAAATGGATGTTTTATTGGCTACAATCACGGTTATTGAGTGTTTTTACACAAAAAACACCTGAAAACGCATTTAAACCAAGAAACACCTCGAAACAAACGTCGTGGCAAATTAAATTCTGCGTCGATTGAGACCAAATGCAACTCTTAAGATTGTATCAACGACGTTTGGCGAATATGTGAAGTTTAACGATTTTCATGAAACATTCACCAAAAAACGTTGATACAATCTGAAGAGGTGCGGTTGGTCTCATTCGACGCAGAATTTTATTCTCTACGACGTTTATTTCGATGTGTTTTATGATTTGAGCGCATTTTCAGGTATTTTTAGCGTAAAAACACGCGAAAAACGTCAAAACATGACTACAAACCCAAAGTTCTAAAATTCGCCAAAAATCGTGGATACAATCTGAAGAGCTGCGGTTGGTCTCATTCGACGCAGAATTTAATTCTCCACGAAGTTTATTTCGATATGTTTTATGATTTGAGTGCAATTTCAGGTGTTTTTGGCGTAAAAACACTCAGAAACATCAAAACATGACTACAAACCCAAAGTTCTAAAATTCACCGAAAATCGTTGATACAACGTGAAGAGCCGGCGGTTGGTCTCATTCGACGCAGAATTTTATTCTCTACGACGTTTATTTCGATGTGTTTTATGATTTGAGTGCAATTTCAGGTATTTTTGGCATAAAAACACTCGAAAAACGTCAAAATATGACTACAAACTCAAAGTTCTGAAATTCGCCAAAAATCGTGGATACAATCTGAAGAGCTGCCGTTGGTCTCATTCGACGCAGAATTTAATTCTCCACGAAGTTTATTTCGATATGTTTTATGATTTGAGTGCATTTTCAGGTATTTTTGGCATAAAAACACTCGAAAAACGTCAAAACATGACTACAAACCCAAAGTTCTAAAATTCGCCAAAAATCGTGGATACAATCTGAAGAGCTGCGGTTGGTCTCATTCGACGCAGAATTTAATTCTCCACGAAGTTTATTTCGATATGTTTTATGATTTGAGTGCAATTTCAGGTGTTTTTGGCGTAAAAACACTCAGAAACATCAAAACATGACTACAAACCCAAAGTTCTAAAATTCACCGAAAATCGTTGATACAACGTGAAGAGCCGGCGGTTGGTCTCATTCGACGCAGAATTTAATTCTCTACAACGTTTGTTTCGATGTGTTTTATGGTTTGAGTACTTTTTCAGGTATTTTTGGCATAAAAACACTCAAAAAACGTCAAAATATGACTACAAACTCAAAGTTCTGAAATTCGCCAAAAATCGTGGATACAATCTGAAGAGCTGCGGTTGGTCTCATTCGACGCAGAATTTAATTCGCCACGACGTTTATTTCGAGGTGTTTTATGATTTGAGCGTATTTACAGGTATTTTTGGTGTAAAAACACTCGAAAAACGTCAAAAATACGGTTTTTTCTTCTACCAATCCATCCCGACCAGTCCTTCGGGGGGTCCTCCAGTAGCTGTATTTATATACGCCTAGAGCCGTATCATCCCAAATCCCTCAGCAACAGGGCGATCTGAGGGCCTGACAACACGAAAATGGATGTTTTATTGGCTACAATCACAGTTTTCGACGGTTTTTGAGTGTTTTTACACAAGAAACACCTGAAAACGCATTTAAACCAAAAAACACCTCGAAATAACCGTCGCGGCAAATTAAATTCTGCGTCGATTGAGACCAAATGCAACTCTTAAGATTGAATCAACGACGTTTGGCGAATATGTGAAGTTTAACGATTTTCATGAAACATTCACCGAAAATCGTTGATACAATCTGAAGAGCTGCGGTTGGTCTCATTCGACGCATAATTTAATTCTCCACAACGTTTATTTCGATGTGTTTTATGATTTGAGCGCATTTTGAGGTATTTTTGGCGTAAAAACACTCGAAAAACGTCAAAACCTGACTACAAACCCAAAGTTCTAAAATTCGCCAAAAATCGTTGATACAATCTGAAGAGCTGCCGTTGGTCTCATTCGACGCAGAATTCAATTCTCCACGACGTTTATTTCGAGGTGTTTTATGATTTGAGTGCATTTTCAGGTATTTTTGGCGTAAAAACACTCGAAAAACGTCAAAACATGACTACAAACCCAAAGTTCTAAAATTCGCCAAAAATCGTTGATACAATCTGAAGAGCTGCCGTTGGTCTCATTCGACGCAGAATTCAATTCTCCACGACGTTTATTTCGAGGTGTTTCATGATTTGAGTGCAATTTCAGGGATTTTTGGCGGGAAAACACTCGAAAAACGTCAAAAATACGGTTTTTTTCCTCTACCGATCCAGTCCTCCGGGGGGGTCTTCCAGTAGCTGTATTTATATACGCCTAGAGCCGGATCATCCCAAATCCCTCAGCAACAGGGCGATCTGAGGGCCTGACAACACGAAAAAGGATGTTTTATTGGCTACAATCACAGTTTTCGACGGTTTTTGAGTGTTTTTACACAAAAAACACCTGAAAACGCATTTCAACCAAAAAACACCTCGAAACAAACGTCGTGGCAAATTAAATTCTGCGTCGATTGAGACCAAATGCAACTCTTCAGATTGAATCAACGACGTTTGGCGAATTATTGAAGTTAAACGAATTTCATGAAACATTCACCGAAAATCGTGGATACAATCCGAAGAGCTGCGGTTGGTCTCATTCGACGCAGAATTTAATTCTCTACAACGTTTATTTCGATATGTTTTATGATTTGAGTGCAATTTCAGGTATTTTTGGCGTAAAAACACTCAGAAAACGTCAAAACATGACTTCAAACTGAATGTTCTAAAATTCGCCAAAAATCGTGGATACAATCTGAAGAGCTGCGGTTGGTCTCATTCGACGCACAATTCGATTTGCCACGACGTTTATTTCGAAAAGTTTTACGATTTGAGCGCATTTTGAGGTATTTTTGGCGTAAAAACACTCGAAAAACGTCAAAACATGACTACAAACCCAAAGTTCTAAAATTCGCCAAAAATCGTGAATACAATCGTAAGGGCTGCGGTTGGTCACATTCGACGCAGAATTCGATTTGCCACGACGTTTATTTTGAAAATTTTTACGATTTGAGCGCATTTTCAGGTGTTTTTGGCGTAAAAACACTCGAAAAACGTCAAAACATGGCTACAAACCCAAAGTTCTAAAATTCGCCAAAAATCGTGGATACAATCTGAAGAGCTGCGGTTGGTCTCATTCGACGCAGAATTTAATTCTCCACGACGTTTACTTCGATGTGTTTTATGATTTGAGTGCAATTTCAGGGATTTTTGGCGTAAAAACACTTGAAAAACGTCAAAAATGACTACAAACCCAAAGTTCTAAAATTCGCCAAAAATCGTGGATACAATCTGAAGAGGTGCGGTTGGTCACATTCGACGCAGAATTTAATTCTTCACGAAGTTTATTTCGATGTGTTTTATGATTTGAGTGCAATTTCAGGTGTTTTTGGCGTAAAAACACTCAGAAAACGTCAAAACATTACTACAAACCCAAAGTTCTAAAATTCGCCAAAAATCGTGGATACAATCTGAAGAGCTGCGGTTGGTCTCATTCGACGCAGAATTTAATTCTCTACAACGTTTATTTCGAGGTGTATTATGATTTGAGCGCATTTCCAGGTATGTTTGGCGTAAAAACACTCGAAAAACGTCAAAACATGACTACAAACCCAAAGTTCGGAAATTCGCCAAAAATCGTGGATGAAATCGTAAGGGCTGCGGTTGGTCACATTCGACGCAGAATTCGATTTGCCACGACGTTTATTTCGATATGTTTTATGATTTGAGTGCATTTTCAGGTGTTTTTGGCGTAAAAACACTCGAAAAACGTCAAAACATGGCTACAAACCCAAAGTTCTAAAATTCGCCAAAAATCGTGGATGAAATCGTAAGGGCTGCGGTTGGTCTCATTCGACGCAGAATTTAATTCTCTAAAACGTTTATTTCCAGGTATTTTATGGTTTGAGCGCATTTTCAGGTATTTTTGGCGTAAAAACACTCGAAAAACGTCAAAAATACGGTTTTTTCTTCTACCAATCCATCCCGACCAGTCCTTCGGGGGGTCCTCCAGTAGCTGTATTTATATACGCCTAGAGCCGTATCATCCCAAATCCCTCAGCAACAGGGCGATCTGAGGGCCTGACAACACGAAAATGGACGTTTTATTGGCTAAAATCACAGTTTTCGACGGTTTTCGAGTGTTTTTACACAAAAAACACCTGAAAACGCATTTAAACCAAAAAACACCTCGAAATAACCGTCGTGGCAAATTAAATTATGCGTCGATTGAGACCAAATGCAACTCTTAAGGTTGTATCAACGACGTTTGGCGAATTTTTGAAGTTTAACGAATTTCATGAAACATTCACCGAAAATCGTTGAAACAATCTGAAGAGGTGCGGTTGGTCTCATTCGACGCATAATTTAATTCTCTACAATGTTTATTTTTAGGTGTTTTACGATTTGAGCGCATTTTGAGGTGTTTTTGGCGTAAAAACACTCGAAAAACGTCAAAACATGACTACAAACCCAAAGTTCGGAAATTCGCCAAAAATCGTTGATACAATCTGAAGAGCTGCGGTTGGTCTCATTCGACGCAGAATTTAATTCGCTACGACGTTTATTTCGATGTGTTTTATGATTTGAGCGCATTTTGAGGTATTTTTGGCGTAAAAACACTCGAAAAACGTCAAAACATGACTACAAACCCAAAGTTCTAAAATTCGCCAAAAATCGTTGATACAATCTGAAGAGCTGCGGTTGGTCTCATTCGACGCAGAATTTAATTCTTCACGAAGTTTATTTCGATGTGTTTTATGATTTGAGAGCAATTTCAGGTGTTTTTGGCGTAAAAACACTCAGAAAACGTCAAAACATGACTACAAACCCAAAGTTCTAAAATTCACCGAAAATCGTTGATACAACGTGAAGAGCCGGCGGTTGGTCTCATTCGACGCAGAATTTTATTCTCTACGACGTTTATTTCGATGTGTTTTATGATTTGAGCGCATTTTCAGGTATTTTTAGCCTAAAAACACGCGGAAAACGTCAAAACATGACTACAAACCCAAAGTTCTAAAATTCGCCAAAAATCGTGGATACAATCTGAAGAGCTGCCGTTGGTCTCATTCGACGCAGAATTCAATTATCCACGACGTTTACATCGAGGTATTTTATGATTTAAGTGCATTTTCAGGTATTTTTGGCGCGAAAACACCCGAAAAACTTATAAAAACTCGTTTTTTCCTCCATAAAACAGTTCGTATCAATGTACATTGTTAGCATTTTGTTCATGTGTTGCAGATAATGAGCGAACTCGATAGGACCCTCCTCAGCTCCCGGTCGGGGCGAGTCGTCGCCAATAAAGTCCAACTCGAGCTCTACCTGACGGACAAGGGAGGCTGGTTGTCCAAACAGTCGAACGTCAAGGATTTCGCCAAATGAATTAAACGCGTTATTCGACTTTTGGTCGTTGTTTTTGTAATTGAATAAAATGTTGTAGGAAAATATGGATTTTTTGTGAAACCTGTGAAAAACAAAGATATCGTAAATAAATGAAGGCGCGGAATTCCTTATTAAAACCCGATCACCTAGCCAGCCAGCCGTCTGACGTCATACGCTCGTGCGTCATAGGCTCTGACGTACTAGTTAGCCTCCTGCCAGCCGTCTGACGTCATACGCTCGTGCGTCATAGCCTCTGACGTACTAGTTAGCCTCCTGCCAGCCGTCTGACGTCATACGCTCGTGCGTCATAGGCTCTGACGTACTAGTTGGCCTCCGGCCAGCCGTCAGACGTCATACGCTCGTGCGTCATAGCCTCTGACGTACTAGTTAGCCTCCTGCCAGCCGTCTGACGTCATACGCTCGTGCGTCATAGGCTCTGACGTACTAGTTAGCCTCCTGCCAGCCGTCTGACGTCATACGCTCGTGCGTCATAGGCTCTGACGTACTAGTTAGCCTCCTGCCAGCCGTCTGACGTCATACGCTCGTGCGTCATAGGCTCTGACGTACTAGTTAGCCTCTTGCCAGCCGTCTGACGTCATACGCTCGTGCGTCATAGGTGCGTCTGACGTAGTGGCCCGCCTGTCGCTTGTGTTCTGACGTGATCTGAGGGAAAGGGTGAATCAAGGAAACAAATTTTTCCCGTTTCAGTTTATGTGCCAAAGCAAAGACATGAAAATGTCAAAAGAATGTCAACTCCATCCTGTTGTTGATACAGTCGAGAATTAAATGCTTGCATACGAGTCTGCAACACATTGGGACATTTTATGTATTTGAAGAAGTGATTCAAGAACCTTCGAACAATGCTACATCACCTACCCCAGCAGCGTAGTTGTTATACTTAATTGTAGGGTTCATCATAAATTATGAAGCTTGCATTCGTGTTGACAATATAAATTATTGAGAATGATCACCTGTGTGTAAACAATTATTTAAACAATCACGCTCATACCGCAGCTTGTCGGCCACGCACTCCGCAGTGGTTAACGTAATATGGTTAGGTGAATCGAGAGCTATCCAACGAGTGGTGAACGATTTTTGTACGATGATAACTGGCGACGATAAAGTTCCGTAGCAACGAATCGGTTGTAAGCGAAAATCATCAGAAATTTTCGTGACGATTTCGTGTAACGCTTTTGTGTAACGTTTTTCGAGTTATGTGCCAGAGTAAAGACATAAAATGTCAAAATAAGTAAACCGATCGCAATGGAACGTTCGGCAGTTTTTTAAATGTATGTAGCGTTCGGTGCTGTCAATGTTGAAAAATTGACTGTCAAACTCGTCTTCGATAGAAAACGATACCAATCAATTATATTTGATTGAAACAAGAACCATCTGATTGACGAAGAGACCTTTTTTGATCGAAGAAAAAACCTGTTTGATTAAGGAAAAACCTGTTTGATTGAAGAAAAGACCTTTTCGATTGAAGCAAAGACCTTCGTGATTGAAGAAAGGACCTTTTTGATTGACGAAAAGACCCTTCTGATTGAGGAAAACACTCGTGGATTTAAGAAAAGACCTATTTATTGAACAAGACCATTCTGATTGAGGAAAAGACCCTTCTGATTGACGACAAGACCTTTTTGATTGAACAAGACAAGACCCGTTTGATTGAAGAAATTACACTTCTGATTGGTGAAATGACCCTTTCGATTGAACACAAGACCCTTCTGCTTGACGAAATGACCCTTTTGATTGAAGAAAAGACCTGTTTGATTGAGGAAAACACCCTTGGATTTAAGAAAATACCTATTTGATTGAACAAGACTCTTCTGATTGATGAAAAGACCTTTTTGATTGAACAAGACTCTTCTGATTGAATAAAAGACCTTTTTGCTTGAACCAGACCCCTTTGATTGAAGAAACACTCTTCTGATTGATGAAAACACCATAAAAATGGTAGATGACCACTTGGTAGATGACAAGACCCTTCTGATTGAAGAAATGACCCTTTTGATTGAAACAAGACTACTTAAGATTGAACTCAAGACCCTTTGTTTGAAGAAAAGACCTTTTTGATTAAACAAGACCCTTCAGACTGACGAAAAGACCCTTCTGATTGAATAAATGACCTTTTTGATTGAGGAAAACACCCTTTTGATTGAAATAAGACTCTTTAAGATTGAACTCAAGACCCTTTGTTTGCAGAAAGTCTCTTTTGACTGAGGAAAAGACCCTTTTGGTTGAAGAAGAGACCCGTTTGATTGAACCTGACAAGACCCCTTAGATTGATAAAAAGACGTTTTTGATTGAACAAGACTCTTCTGATTGATGAAAAGACCCTTCTGATTGAATAAAGGACCTTTCTGCTGGAACAAGACCCCTTTGATTGAAGAAAACACTCTTCTGATTGATGAAAAGACCCTTCTGATTGATGAAAAGACCCTTCTGATTGACAATAAGGCCTTTTTGATTGAACAAGACTAGACCCCTTTGATTGAAGAAATGACACTTCTGATTGATGAAAAGACCCTTCTGATTGAAGAAATGACCTTTTTGATTGAACAAGACCCTTTTGATTGAGAAAAACACCCTTTTGTGTGAAACAAGACCCTTTTAATTGCAGAAAGTCTCTTTTGATTGAAGAAAATACCCTTCTGATTGATGAAAAGACCCTTCTGATTGACAACAAGGCCTTTTTGATTGAACAAGACAAGACCCCTTTGATTGAAGAAATGACACTTCTGATTGATGAAAAGACCCTTCTGATTGAAGAAACAAGACCCTTTCAATTGCAGAAAATCTCTTTTGATTGAAGAAAAGACCTTTTCGATTGAACAAGACCCTTTTGTTTGATGAAAAGACCCTTCTGATTGAGACAAGGGCATTTTGATTGAGAAAAGACACTTACGATGGAAAAAAAAAACAAACAGAAACCTTTTAATTGAAAAAATACCCTTTTGATGGATGAATGGTGAGATTGAAGAACGACCCTACAATTTTGTTAATAATATATTTTTTACATGTAGGTATACCTACCTATTTGTGTGACGTCATTGATACTGATTTCGTTAGTTTTAGCCAATATCGATATTTCTCCTCCAATGTCTGATCAGTGATTGCGAGGACGTCCTCCCATTCGATCGTTCGAAAATCCGACCAAAAAACTCCATCGCAAATTCCACCGAACCGAAAAAAAAACCAATTTCCTTTTCGCCACAAAAAAAATAGTATTAAACCCCGTATAATAAAAATAAATTAATAATAATAATAAATTCGCCGTTCTGACAAATCGAAACTGCGTTACGACCCAAAATATATATATATTTTTTTTTTCCAATTTCAACCTCCGTTAACTTTTCCGACGTTATCGTTTTCCCGATTGATTTCGACGTCGCTGTTACGTCTGAAATCGGATTCCTGAGTCGAACGTTGGCAGTTTTCGATCAGCGTGAGATTTTTTTTATTTATTTTTTTTTTTAAATTTTATTTTCATTTATTTTTACTGTCTTCGCCTTCTCGGAGGGACGTCTTCGTCGATAAGAAGTAGTCGATATAATCGACGAGCGGGCGTCGGTCGGCTTTCAGTTCAATTTTTTTTCTTCGAGTCGTTCCTTCGTCGCCAGTTCCCCTCCTCAGAAGAGACCGGGAACGACCCTGTTATGATTCTATGGGGTTCCTTCGTCTTACTGTTGTACGCTAGCCCGACGGTCAACGTTGTATTGCAAGGTACGCCCAGGCTTTCAATCAAAGAGGTCTTTATAAGGGTATTTTCTCCCATCAAAGGGGTCGATCTTGTTTCAATCAAAATGGTATTTTCTTCAATCAAAAGGGTATTCAATCAGAAGGCTCGTTTCCATCAAAAGGTTTTTTTCGTTAATCAAACGGGTCTCTTCTTCAATCATGTCTTTCGGAATTGAAATGGCTCTTTTTGCCATTAAAAGGGCCTAATCATAAATCAAAAGTGTCTTTTCCTCAATCAAAATGGTCTTTCCTTCAATCAAAAGGGTCTCTCCTTCAATCAGTAGGGTCTTGTTCAATGAAAAAGGTCTTTTCTTCAATCAAAAGAGCTTGGTTTCAATCAAAAGTGTCTTTTCTTCCATAAAAGGGTCTTTTCATCAATACAAAGTCCTAAGTCCTGGTTTTCAATCTAATGGGTCTTTTCTTCCATCAAAAGGATCTTGTTTCAATCAATCAAAGAGTATTTTCTCCAATCAAAAAGGCCTGGTTTCAATCAAAGGGCTATTTTCTCCAATTAAAATGGTCATTTGTTCAATCACATGGGCTTTACTTCAATGAAAAGGGCCTGGTTTCAATCAAAATGGTCTTTTCTTCAATCAGAAGTGTCTTTTTCCCTTAAAAACGGTCTTTTATTCAATCAGAAGGATCTTGTTTCCATTAGAAGGTCCTTATCTGCAAACAATCAATCAAAAGGTTTCTTTTGCTTAATCAAACGGGTCTCTTCTTCAATCAAAAGTGTATTTTTAAATTACAATTGCCTTTTCTTCAGTCAAAAGTGTCTGGTTTAAATTATAAGGGTCTTTTCCTCAATCAAAAGGGTCATTTTTTCAATAAATAGGGTCTATTCTCAAAAGGGACTGGTTTCAATCAAGAATTTCTTTTCTTCAATTAAAAAGGGTAATTTTTACTATAAAAAAGGTCTATTCTCAATCAAAGCGTAATCTCAATGAACCATGTTCTTCAGTCAAAAGGGCCTGGTTTCAATAAAATGGTCTTTTCTTCAATCAGAAACAATCATAAAAACGGTTTTTATTCAATCAGAAGGATCTTGTTTCCATTAGAAGGTCCTTATCTGCAATCAATCAATCAAAAGGTTTCTTTTCCTTAATCAAACGGGTCTCTTCTTCAATCAAAAGTGTATTTTTAAATTACAATTGCCTTTTCTTCAGTCAAAAGTGTCTGGTTTAAATTATAAGGGTCTTTTCCTCAATCAAAAGGGTCATTTTTTCAATAAATAGGGTCTATTCTCAAAAGGGACTGGTTTCAATCAAGAATTTCTTTTCTTCAATTAAAAAGGGTAATTTTTACTATAAAAAAGGTCTATTCTCAATCAAAGCGTAATCTCAATGAACCATGTTCTTCAGTCAAAAGGGCCTGGTTTCAATAAAATGGTCTTTTCTTCAATCAGAAACAATCATAAAAACGGTCTTTATTCAATCAGAAGGATCTTGTTTCCATTAGAAGGTCCTTATCTGCAATCAATCAATCAAAAGGTTTCTTTTCCTTAATCAAACGGGTCTCTTCTTCAATCAAAATGGTCTTTCCTTCAATCAAAAGTGTGTGGTTTAAATGATAAGGGTCTGTTCATCAACCAAAAGGGTGTTTTCCTCAATCAAAAGGGTCATTTCTTCAATAAAAAGGGTCTATTCCCAGTCAAAGCGTATGTTCTTCAATCTAAAGGGCCTGGTTTCAATCAAAATGGTCTTTTCTTCAATCAGAAGGATCTTGTGTCCATCAAAAGGTCCTTATCTCCAATCCAAAGGTCTTTTCAATTCAATAGGTCACTTGTTTAATGAAAAGGATGTTGTCTCAATCAAAAGTGTCTTTTCTGCAATCAAAAGGGTCTTTCCTTCAATCAAAATTGTCTCAAGTTTCAATCAAAAGGGGTTTTCAATTAAAAGGGCCTTTCCATCCATCAACGTCTTTTGATCGATCAAAGTCTTTTCATCAAGCAAAAGGGTCTAGTTTCAATCAAAAGGGCATTTTCTTCAATTTAAAAGTGTAATTTCATCAATGAACTGGGTATCTTTTCATGTTTTCTCTTTTCGAATTTCTTCGACGTCATCGACACAATTCTCGACTCTATGCACGTCTCATTAGAATAGAACAGTTCAGATTCGAATCGAAAACGTTGAAAAAATTCGAAAAGTCACGATTCGAATGGTCCAGTTCAAAGTGATCAATTCACGGAATTCAATTTTCGTTCTTAAATCCTCATGAAGTCCTTGAGGGGTCGTACTAGACACTTGAGGGGTCCCTTGAACGAGTTGTTCCCACCCAAACCGCACCGTGTAACTGTTACAGTAGTCTCAACCGTGTAACTGAATCGGTTCATGCAGAAAGGGACTGAAGTCCACTGACAGCTGTTTACTGAATGAAACTATCAGTAAATACTCAACTCTCCATCCTCGTAGAAGGTTCCTTTCTGCATAAAACGTTGAAACGACCCCCATAAACCCCCAAAACAAGCCATTTCTTATTTCATCCAGGAATCGGACTTAAGTCCGTTTCCGCATGAACCGATTCAACTGTACTCTCTTGTTTTGAATACCGCAGAATTGAAAATCCCCGGCTCCGAAACAGTCGACGTTCGTTGGGACGGTCGCTCCGGCTCGTGGAAGGTCCACTCGGTGGTCTGCAAACCAGGAAGAGTCCTGCGGGTCGCCGACAAGACGAAAAGGGACGCCCTCGGCTTTCTCTCCAACGGAGGATGGGTCGGCCTTGCCAAGTGCGCTCCTCAGGGTAAGCGCGAAAGTTCGAAATCGCTCTAAAGCGGAATTGTGTGGGTCGTATCGAAAAACGAACGCAACCACGAGATTCACCGTGAAAAAGTAGTGTTAGGTCATACGCCACGTGTACCACTTTTTGCCACAATAATTCAAGCACAGTTGCGCTTTGTTTTCAAGAGAAATGTGCACGATACGGTAAACCAATTTGTTGCCCTCGCCTCGTGTGACAGATGACTGCACTGTTTTTCAACGACGAATCACGAGAATACGTTACTTTGAGCTACAAGCGCTTCACGCAAAACCAAATCACTACAATTGGCTATTTTGTGCGTCGTAGGAATAAACTGACACAACCACGGGATTCACCGTGAAAAAGTAGTGGTAGGTCATGTGCCACACGTGCCACCTCTCATCACAATAATTCAAGCACAGTTGCGCTCCATTTTCTAGCGCAATGTGCACGATAGTTGAACCAATTTGTGGCAAAGTGCCACGTGTGGCAGATAATGTTGCACTGTTTTCCAACGCTGAATCATAAAATTATTTTGGTTTCGAGCTACAAGAGACCCACGTGAATTTCGAGGTTGTGTCCCATTGCTGATGCCCAAAATAACGAATTGTGGTGATTTTGTTTAACGTGAAACGCTTGTAGCTCAAAACTAATGTATTCTCGCGATTCACCGTTGAAAAACAGTGTATTATCATCTGCCACACGTGGCACTTTGACACAATTTGGTTTCCCGTATCGTGCACAACACCGCTGAAGATGGAGCGCTATTGTGCTTGAATTATTGCCGTGAAAAGTGGTACATGTGACACATGACCTACCACTACTTTTTCACGGCGAATCTCGTGGTTGTGTTCGTTTTCTGATACGACCCACTCAATTGATTTAATTCTCGATTTGCTCGTACCTCAAACACTTATGGTCTCCCAATGGTTTGTACTAACGATTTTTGACGCTTCTATTTCTGCAGGTGCCAGAACGCTGTATTCGGACCACCTCATCGGGTCGTCCCCTGCGTTTGGCCTGTTGGGTGAGTAAACGCACTATCGACTATTTAAATCAAAATCAAAACCAAAACAAAAATTCAAAAACTTTTTTGGTCAAAAACTACGGTTCATTATTTTCTCTACGTGTAGATCACTAACAGAACAGGTTTGTATTGTGTACAAATCAGCCCTTCAGACAGGAGGGCGATCAATACAGAAAACACTGAAACGTTGTGTATAAATTTACACCATAGGTATGCGAAATGTGTTTTTAAGAATAATTGAAATTTTAAAATTAGTTCACTATTATTTATATTATTTAATTTTTTTCCTCCCTTCAGATATGATGGATGCGTGCAAACGCAAAACGGTGGACGACCAGTACTGCCCCTCCGATTCTACTTACCAGCCTGGCCAGTGCATGTGCGATGTGTCCAAGTATGATTTCCACCACTTAATCAATATTTTAATAAAAATAGTAACAATATCCTGCAACGATAATAATTAGAATGAAAAATCTGCTCTAATCTGATAACGGAATAAGTTATTTCTTCAAAAATGCGCTCTTATAGCCATGTTGCATGGCTGTGGATTTTTTTTTGGAATTAATTTATAAATTTATTCAATTAATTGATTTGTCTGTTATTTGAGGTGCGAGAAGCCCAATTGCCCTCCTGGTTTCATGCCGGCTCTGCGAACCCGCGGCCTCGGGGTGCCTGATCACTGCTGCGACATCTACAGATGTGAGAACCCTTGTAGTATCGATAGAACTGATCGAATTCCGCTGCGGAATTAATAGAACCGAGCGTATCAAATTGCCTTCAAATCCTTGTCCCATAAACTATACCGTAGGACCAGTACTTTGACCGGTACGAGCCTTGAAAAATGACCATAACGTACAATTTCCACTTTTGGGAAAATATGTGCTGTTTTTGCAGAGCTCTATCTCGGGTTCTATTGGGCCTACGGAGTTCTTCTACCACTGAAATTGTAGGGAATTTTATATACTTTAAAAAAGGAGAGAATAACGTTTTTCGCCAGGAGGCTGCATGACCGCTTTTTTGGCCAAAAACTAAAACTAGTGCAAAAATTTCGCGGTTTTCCGAGCACCACGAAGTTAAAACACGGTTTTCAGGGTTGCAAATTTTGGTACATACTACCCGTAGGGGTCCTGATAAAATAATCAAAATACAATAATATGTTAAACGCACATTGGACTGAACTCCCTTATTTTGCTTGAACTGTCCAAACAATCTTGGATTACTGACCAGCCGTTTGAGGATCGAATCCCGTCTCGGTTCAGAAATTTTTTAGTCAAGTTTCTAAGAGTTTCTACTCAAATTTATGAGAATTTATTGTCTAAATAACGTACAAGGGTCAAAATCGCATTCTATTTTCAAAATCAATGCCCCTCACTGAATTGGTTCAATTTTGAAAATCAATTTTCCTCACTCGTTTTCAGTCTACTCCATTCAATTTTTTCTTCTTTTTTTCAGGCAACCCGTACTCCCCAAATAAAACAGGTGTGTTCCCCTATCACCATACTATCTAACGTATTTCACTGGTATATTTAGATACTGGATTTTTTTTAATTAACCCTCAAACCGCAAGGTGAGTATCTGCGACATTGAAAAGCAAGGTTGGATCCAACACATTACTGGCATTTTTCTATAAATTGGCTTTCCAAGGTTGATTTAATGCGAATAACCACTAAGTAGGTACTTACCTACTTGTATTATTAAAATGCACTGTAAACTTCTTAACATAATATTACGTATAGTGGTTATTTTCATTGAATCTGTGATGGTTTTCTGAGTGTCTTTGGTTTCAACCACGCCGTGGATAGCCAGGTCTGTGAGTGCAGGCTGGATGCCCCTCTGGGTGGGCATATTGCCTAATCTCCCCAGGAACAGGAGGCACTCAGCGAACCATTCATTACAAATCAACCTTGGAAAGCCAATTTATAGAAAAGTGACAGTACTGGGTTGGATGTATATTATACATAATAATATTAATATACATATTATGTACTTATATATTATACATAGTGGTTTTATAATTATTATCATCACAATAGTTCTTCTCAAGGAACCGAAATTTGAAAAAAAGATGAGGAACGAATATATTGACTATTAGTCTACACAAATCTACATATTAATCTACACTGCTTCCTATACTAAGCAAGGTGCTGAATCGGATAATCCTGAAGAGAATTAAGCAATCCATTGAACAACGCCTGAGAAAGGAGCAAGCAGGTTTCAGGGAGCACCTCAGCTGCACCGATCTCATCAACTCCTTGCGAATAATCCTGGAACAAAGCGTTGAATGGCAGAGCCCCCTGTACCTGACATTTATTGACTTTGAGAAGGCATTCGACTCTATAAACCAGGAAATTATGTGGAAAATCTTAGACAAATATGGGCTCCCCGGCAAGATGATCAATCTTATAAGGAGCCAGTATAATGGATACGAGTGTCAGATTGTCCATGAGGGAGCGCTCTCAAATCCAATCAGGATTATGGCTGGTGTAAAGCAGGGTTGTGTGCTATCGCCAACTCTGTTCATCATTGTTCTCGATAGTATCATGAGGGCGTCCCTGGGAGGAAGAAAACGCGGAATCCAGTGGGGATTAAGAGAGAGGCTAGAAGACCTCGATTTTGCGGACGATCTCTGTCTACTAGCGCAGAGGTTCAGTGACCTACAAGACAAGCTGGATGCTCTGAGCCGAATCGCTAGCCAAGTTGGTCTGCGAATCAACGTCGGCAAAACAAAAGAAATGAGAACGAATGAGCGAGGCCAAGAACCACTTGTCTTACTGAGCGATACTGTCGAACAGGTTGAGTCATTTGTATACCTTGGAAGTGTGGTCACAAAGGAGGGTGGTTCTGCGGAGGATGCGAAAAGCCGTATAAAGAAAGCCAATGGGGTTTTTGTGCAACTTTATCCAGTTTGGAAAAACAGAAACCTGTCCAGAAACACAAAGATACGGCTTTTCAATTCAAATGTAAAATCCGGTTTGCTTTATGGAAGCGAAACGTGGAAGGTCACAGAGAACATCACGCGCCCGTTACAGACCTTTGTGAACCGATGCCTACGTAGAATATTGGGAATTTGGTGGCCAGAACGCATATCAAATGAAGATTTATGGAGAAACACCAACCAGCTTCAGATCCACTTGGAAATCAGGAAGCGAAAATGGAAATGGATAGGGCATACTCTTAGAAAACCAGACGGTGCCATAGAGAAGACTGCCCTACAATGGAATCCCCAAGGACAGCGAAGAAGAGGGAGACACAAGGAGACGTGGCGCAGGTCTGTGGAAAAAGAAATAGGGCGGGCAGGCAAATCATGGCAGGAAGCAGGAAGAATTGCGGCAGTACGGAATGACTATGACGGAAGCCGTATGCTCCAATAGGAGTCAACGGAATTAAGTCAAGTCTACACAAATATCTGATACTTTCACAACTGTAACGAAAGAACCTAAAATCGAAACATAGAAATAACACTATTAATGTGGTTGTTATCGGGTCAATATTCCCGGCACAAGTATTTACTTATTGGGAACTGAAGCATTTTTGAATATTACGCTATAATATTTTGTAATTAATTATTTTCCTCAATAAATGCCATATATATATAAAAAAAAAAAAAAAAAAAATTGATGTCCTGTTTTTTTCTGTTTTTAGAGGAGTGTCCTCAGGACAGCGTCAAAGTCGGCGAAGACTGCAGATGCGACGAGGAGCGATGCTTCGAGCTTGTCCCCGCCTGCAACGTAAGTTCGCTGTACTTCACAGGAACCGCCATTTTGAGCTGACAGATTGACGCTACGAAACATTTAATTAACATTTAGCGGTAGTTTATCTCACAGTAATAATTATTACACCCCTTGTCTATGGGTGGTATTTGAAATGAATGGTTTGCTGAGTAATAGCTCATTATGGGAATCAAAACCAGGTGGATGACCCGTGCGTTGCACTGGATGCAGGTTATATCAATGACAACTTTATCAAAATATTTCTCCAGTATAGTGTAGAGTCCCTAAGAGAATAGCTCATTATGGGAATCAAAACCAGCTGGATGACTCGTGCGTTGCACTGGATGCAGGTTATATCAATGACAACTTTATCAAAATATTTCTCCAGTATAGTATAGAGTCCCTTAGAGAATAGCTCATTATGGGAATCAAAACCAGGTGGATTCCCACCTATTATACCCCTGTTCTCGGGGGGGTTAGGCAATTATGCCCACCCAGAGGGATATCCTGGTTTACATTCACAGACCTGGCTATCCCCAGAGTGGTCGAACCAAACCATTACATATTTCAGACAAAAACCTAACCTCTTTTCGGTTACCCGCAGTTGTTTTGAGAGAACCGCTGGTCCTATCGATGCCAGTGTGGTCTCAAATTGAAGCTAATTTCACTAACTACAACTTGTTCTCATATAACATTTGTCGTTGGGGGTATATTCGAAGATATTTCACAACATAAGCGACCATTCCGACAGTTTTTTCCACTTATTGGAAATTTAGGCGTGTTTTGACATTTTCATGTCTTTCATATGGCACATAAAAAAAAATCGTCACGAAATTTGCTCACGAAAATCGTCACGAAATTTGCTAACGAAATTTGTCCCAAGTCGCCACAATGATGATTATGACCATCAGAAGTGAAGTTGTTCGTTATTTCTGATGATTTTCGCTTACAACCGATTCGTTCCTACGGAACTCTATCTGCGCCAGTTATCATCGTACAAAAATCGTTCACCACTCGTTGGATAGCTCTCGATTTACTCCAGTTTCGGCCCTGATCATCCTAGAAAGCTGATACTCGGTATACAAACTCTGGAGGGAACTCTAAATTCGAATTATGATATGCGCATGACTTGATACGAAGTTTGTTTGCACACAACATGAAAATGTCTCAATGTGTTGCAGACTCGTATGCAAGCGTTTACTTTGGCGTTTATGACTTTCAGTTTCAGTGAATTCTCAAAGAAAAGGATTTGAAGAGTTTCTGAAGATCGTTTATGCAACTATTACTTACTAAGACACAGATCTTAGTAAGTAATAGTTGCATAAACGATCTTAGATGTCAGGATGCAGGCAACTTCTGTACTTCACAGGAACCGCCATTTTGAAAACGTGTAAATGGAGGGTGGGAAAGGGAGGGGATGAAATAAATATAAATAAATACATATAAATATGATAAATTATATATTTTCAGCCGGGCTACAAAATCGAGCTCGTCAAGGGCGGTCTGTGGGTTCCGGGGAAGTGCTGCGACTCGTACCAGTGCGTCAAAGACGGTCCGAACTGTCCTCCGGACTCTGAACCTCAACGGACTCCGGACGGTGACGTCATCTGCACCTGCCTCATGAACATCTGCCCGGAGCCGGTCTGCCCTCCGGGTGAGTTTGGAGTTACGTTAACTCGGAGTTAGAGCATCTCGTTAGAGGGGCATTCTATGAAAAACCCGGTCAATTTGTTTTAGATTTTTCGAAGTATTCAGGTGTAAATTGGCTCAAAATTTAGACTTTCGGCACTTTTTGGAATCTACAATTGATGCTCTACAAGTTTCATTTTGTACGTTTTTTCGATTCGAGCAGTTTTTTCGATACGTTAACTCGGAGTTAGTTTGTCTCGTGTGGAGGAGGAGCATTAAAAAACTCGGTCAATTTGTTTTAGATTTTTCGAAGTATTCAGGAGTAAATTGGCTCAAAATTTAGACTTTCGGTGCTTTTTGGAATCTACATTTGATGCTCTACAAGTTTCATTCAGTACGTTTTTTCGATTCGAGCAGTTTTTTCGATACGTTAACTCGGAGTTAGTTTATCTCGTGTGGAGGAGGAGCATTAAAAAACTCGGTCAATTTGTTTTAGATTTTTCGAAGTATTCAGGAGTAAATTGGCTCAAAATTTAGACTTTCGGTGCTTTTTGGAATCTACATTTGATGCTCTACAAGTTTCATTCAGTACGTTTTTTCGATTCGAGCAGTTTTTTCGATACGTTAACTCGGAGTTAGTTTGTCTCGTGTGGAGGAGGAGCATTAAAAAACCCGGTCAATTTGTTTTAGATTTTTCGAAGTATTCAGGAGTAAATTGACTCAAAATTTAGATTTTTGGTACGTTTTGGAATCTACAATTGATGCTCTACCAGTTTCATTCAGTACGTTTTTTCGATTCGAGCAGTCATTTAGACGTTACACACAACCAAAAGTCGACACACACACTTCTAGTCGACTTTTTATACAAATGAACAAAAACGGTCGTTTTTGGACCAACTGTACGATAAAGTCAAAATGCTCTTTTCGGAGGTTCATTAGACGCAGAATTTTACGATGTATAATTTTTGTTTGATAATTTCTTTGCCTGGGGGGCTCCTTCAGTGTTTTTGAGGCCAAAAACTGAAAGAATCCGAAAGATTTTGTAAGTTGGATTATTTTAGAGGTCGAAAATCATCAAAATGTGACTGATTTGTTCACAGGAATGGAAGCGGAGGTCAAGAAAAATGCGACTGGTTTGGGAGGCGGATGCTGCCCTGTGGTCACTTGTGTTGACTGTAAGTTACTGTTATTTATTAGGAAACATTTACTGAATATTAATGAATAATAATAATAATGAAATCGTTAGGTTGGGGCCTCAAACCCAATATGGGACACCAAGGGTTCTCAATATGGGACACCAGAGGTTCTTCATCTGGGACACTGGAAGTTCTTCATATGGGACAGCAAGGTCTTTAATATGGAACACCAAGGGTCCTCAATATAAGACACCAGAGGTTCTTAATATGGGATACCAAGGGTTCTCAATATGGGACACCAGACGTTCTTCAACTGGGACACCAGAGGTTCTTTAACTGGGACACCAAAGGACTTAAATATGGAACACCAGAGGTTCTTCATCTGGGACACTGGAAGTTATTCATATGGGACAGTAAGGTCTTTAATATGAAACACTATAGGTTCTCAATATGACTCCAGAGGTTCTGGATGTGGGACACCAGAGGTTCTTCATTTGGGACATTGGAAGTTCCTAATATGGGATACCAAGGGTTCTCAATATGGGACACCAGTTGTTCTTCGTCTGAGACACTGGAGGTTCTTCATATGGGACAGCAAGGTCTTTAATATGGAACAACATAGGTTCTCAATATGGGACACCAGAGGTTCTTCATTTGGGACACCAAAGGTCTTAAATATGGGACACCAGAGGTTCTTCATTTGGGACATCAGAAGTTCCTAATATGGGATACCAAGGGTTCTCAATATGGTACACCAGAGGTCCCTAATATGGGAAACCTGAGGTTCTTTCTAGGTGATACCAGAGGTTCTTAATATGGGGCACAAGAGGTTGTTAATTTGGGGTATCAAGGGTTCACAATATGGGACACCAAAGGTGGTTTTCAATTTTGGAGACCAGAGTTCCTTCATATGGGACACCAGAGGTCCCTAATATGGGAAACCTGAGGTTCTTGATATGGGACACTGGAGGTTTTTCATTTGGGACATCAGAAGTTCCTAATATGGGATACCAAGGGTTCTCAATATGGTACACCAGAGGTCCCTAATATGGGAAACCTGAGGTTCTTGATATGGGACACCAGAGGTTCTTCATTTGGGACATCAGAGGTTCCTAATATGGGATACCAAGGGTTCTCAATATGGTACACCAGAGGTCCCTAATATGGGAAACCTGAGGTTCTTTCTAGGTGATACCAGAGGTTCTTAATATGGGGCACAAGAGGTTGTTAATTTGGGGTATCAAGGGTTCACAATATGGGACACCAAAGGTGGTTTTCAATTTTGGAGACCAGAGTTCCTTCATATGGGACACCAGAGGTCCCTAATATGGAAAACCTGAGGTTCTTGATATGGGACACTGGAGGTTTTTCATTTGGGACATCCGGGGTTCCTAATATGGGACACCAAAAGTTCTTCATATGGGACACCACAGGTTCTTCATTTGGTACACTAGAGGTCCTTTACCATATGGGAAACCTCAGGATCTTAAAAGGTGATACCAGAAGTTCTTAATATGGTGCACAAGAGGTTCTTAATTTGGAACACCAGAGGTTCTCCATATGGGACAATAAGGGTTTCCAGTATAGGACAACAAAGGATTTTAAAAGGGGGACCACAGGTTCTTCATATAGTAACTAAGGGTTTCTTAATTGAGGCGTTTAGTTGCAAAACCAGCTCAATCCACTATTTTTCACAAATCACTTTTTTGACTTTTCGCAAAGTCCTGGGTCAGCTCTACATACCTACAACCTCTCAAAGCAATTCCCACCGAATCCAGTTCTATCCTCTGGAAAAATGGCTTCAAAACGCGGCTCGTATTGGAGTCCCCACAAGACCAGATCGGTTGTTGGGATTCTGTGGATTTTAAATTTAATGCAGAGCTGCTCAAACGATTTCTAAACGATTTTAAACTTCTTAACGATTTCTAAACGATTTTAAACTTCTTACGATTTCTGCTGAGAAATAATGAAAGAGATGTTGAAGTAAAAGGTGAGCAGCTCTACAACTCGTCCACTGAGCAGCTCGACAACTCGTCCACTGAGCAGCTCTACAACTCGTCCACTGGTGCCTTTAAGAAGATCTCCAATGAAGGCAAAACGTTTCCGGATATTCACTGCAGGCGTTCCAGTAGCACCGGCGAAACTAACAGATGTTGGAAATTTGTTAGCAAACACTATGGATCCGATTGGAGGGAACTCAAAACACTACAATACTATAAAGACGTCCTTTGCCTCGTAGAGAACAACGTCGAGCAAGACATCGATCCAAATGAGCCATAATAATATTATTGTGTAAATGCGACTTCAAACGAAATGACAGGTACCGAAATTCAAAGGAATGGACATGAGACGTTTTTCGTCTCTCCTGCGAAATGTTTGAAAATGGATTGAGCTGGTTTTGCAACTAATCGCCTCAATTTAGGACACCAAAGGTCATTAATATGGGACACCAGAGGTCCCTAATACAGGACACCAAAAGTCATCTAATCGACACATTACGTTCATTCTCTCCCCCAAATTCGTTATTGAAATTGAATTCAATCAAATCAAATTGTATTTTCATTATTTGATGTTTAAGACCTACATATTAAATATATTTTTATATTTATTGATACATTTCTGATTTGTATAATTTCAGCTGGCCGCTTCAGACCCCCAGAGCGTGAGTACCACTCGTAACCCTCGATGTACTCAACACATCGTGCAGCATGGCAATTAAGAGTACATTTTTCACTGTCAAATTATTGTTTAAAAAATTGTTTGTTTTTTTTTTACAGAAAACTGCCCTCCGGGTTCCGAGTTTGTCACAGAGAACGGTGTCGGAGTCTGCGTCTGTAAAATGGAACAATGTCCGCAGATCGTCTGCCCCGATGGGTCCGTCGTCAATTTGATACCCAGCACAGGTGAGATACGAAGATGTCCGAGTACTGGCGATGGTGGGGGGGGGGGTGAAGAGCGAATTTTAAACTGTGAGAACCGACGGAACGATTCAGCATTTGACAAGTCAAAAATATTTAGATCTCGACCTGTAGAAACGACTCAGTATTGGACAAGTCAAAAAGATTCGGCATTTGACATGTCAAAAACGGTCGCATTTTACTTGTCAAAAAGATTTCGATCTCGACCCGTAGAAACGACTCAGTATTGGACAAGTCAAACAGATTCGGCATTTGACATGTCAAAAAGATCCAGCGTTACACTTGTAAGACGACTTAGCATTTGGCATGTCAAAAACGATCGCGTTTTACTTGTCGAAACGATTTGGCATTTCACTCGCCAGGAACATTTACAGTTTGACCTGTGGAAACGACTCGACAGTGTTAGGGTTTAACATGTCAAAACTACTCAGCATTTGATATGTCATAATGTACCATCTTCATAATGAACCATCTCTTGCCTGTTGGAAACCACTCAGGATGGGTTTGTCATGTCAAAATAAAACAGGGTTTAACATGTCAAAACTACTCATCAAAATGACACAGGTTTTAATGGTGGAATCGATTCAGCGCATGACGTCAAAATTACCAGGTTTAACATGTCAAAACGGCTGAAAATAGGTCTCCACAGTGGGACACTTGTCATACCTACTTAGCGTATGCCGTCAAAATAAACTGTGTTTAACATGTCAAAACTACTCAGCATTTGACATTTCAAAATAAATCAGGGTTTAACGTGTCAAAACTACTCAGCATTTGACATTCCAAAATAAATCAGGGTTTAACGTGTCAAAACTACTCAGCATTTGTCATGTCATAATGAATCATCGTTTGCCTGGTAGGAACGTCTCAGGATGCGTTTGACATGTCAAAATCTCTCAGGTTGAACATGTCAAAACTACTCAACATTTGATATGTCATAATGTACCATCTTCATAATGAACCATCTCTTGCCTGTTGGAAACCACTCAGGATGGGTTTGGCATGTCAAAATGAAACAGGGTTCAACATGTCAAAACTACTCATCAAAATGACACAGGGTTTAATGGTGGAATCGACTTAGAGCATGACGTCAAAATAACCAAGTTTAACATGTCAAAACTGCTGAAAATAGGTCTCCACAGTGGGACACTTGTCTCACTTAGCGTATGCCGTCAAAATAAACTGGATTTAACATGTCAAAACTACTCAGCACTTGACATTCCAAAATGAATCAGAGTTTAACGTTTCAAAACTACTCAGAATTTTGCCATGTCATAATGAATCATCGTTTGCCTGGTCAGAACGTCTCAGGATGCGTTTGGCATGTCAAAATCACTGAGGTTGAACATGTCAAAACTACTCAACATTTGACATGTCAAAATGACTAGGCGGTTAACATGTCAAAACTACTCAGCATCTTACACTTCTAATTACTCAGGGTTAAACATGTGAAAACTACTCAGCATTTGACATATCATAATGAATCAGGGTTTAACTTGTCAAAATTACTCAGCATTTGACATGTTATAATGAATTAAGGTTTAACATGTCAAAACTACTCATCTTATGACATGTCGAAATGGCACAGGGCTGCTCGGTTGCATCAACTTTGCTTATGACGTCAAAATAACCCGGGTTTAACATGTCAAAACTACTCAGCATTTGACATGTCATAATTAATCAGGGTTTGACTGGGGGAAACGACTCAGGATGGGTTTGATATGTCAAAATGAATCAGGGTTTAACATGTCAAAACTACTCAGCATTTGACATGTCATAATTAATCAGGGTTTGACTGGGGGGAACGACTCAGGATGGGTTTGATATGTCAAAATGAATCAGGGTTTAACATGTCAAAACTACTCAGCATTTGACATGTCATAATTAATCAGGGTTTGACTGGGGGAAACGACTCAGGATGGGTTTGATATGTCAAAATGAATCAGTGTTTAACATGTCAAGAGTACTCATCGTTTAACATGTCATAATTAATCAGGGTTTGACTGGGGGAAACGACTCAGGATGGCTTTGATATATCAAAATGAATCAGGGTTTGACATGTCAAGAGTACTCATCGTTTGACATGTCATAATTAATCAGGGTTTGACTGGGGGAAACGACTCAGGATGGGTTTGATATGTCAAAATGAATGAGGGTTTAACATGTCAAGAGTACTCATCGTTTGACATGTCAAAACGAATCAGGTTTTAACATGTCAAGAGTAGGTACTCATCGTTTGACATGTCATAACTAATCAGGGTTTGACTGGGAGAACCAACTCAGGATGGGTTTGACATGTCAAAATGAATGAGGGTTTAACATGTCAAGAGTACTCATCGTTTGACATGTCATAATTAATCAGGGTTTGACAGGGGGAAACAACTCAGGATGGGTTTGATATGTCAAAATGAATCAGGGTTTAACATGTCAAATCAGCGTTTGACTTGTCTTAATGATTTGGAGTTTGACTGGGGGAAAACTACTCAGCATTTGACGTCAAAAAGACTCAGGTTTGAACATTTTAAAACTACTCAGCGTATGACCCGTCAAAATGACTTAAACTTTGACATGTCAAAACAAATCAGCGTTTACCCGTCAAAACCACTTAGCGTTTTAATATGTAAATGGTGAATCGACTTCCTCAGGGACTCCTGGTGACTGCTGCGACAGATTCACCTGCGACGAGGTCATCAAATGTCCACCGGAAACGAAGGTCTCGGACGACGGGAAAAGCTGCGTTTGCGACGAGAGCTTGTGCTCGATTTGCGAGTGCGCTCCTGGCTACACCCTCAAAGTGTCCGTTCCAGGTGAGTCGAGAGAACGGTTCGAATAACCAACTCTGAACAGTCTTAACCTCTTAAGGACAACACTAACCAACTCCAAACGGCTCGAACCATCTCTAAGTATCTCTTAACTGTATTACGCCTGTCAAAACCATCCTCCAATCCATTTCCAGCGATTCCTAACAATCAACAGTACTCCAAACCATCTCCAGTTCCTCCAAACCATCGTCAGCTCATCTTAACCATTGGCGGCTATTCTTAACCATCTCCATGCTTCCCTGCCATAGCCAGTCCTAACGAACAGCAGCTACCCCTAACCATCTCCAGCATCTCCTACCCATTACCAGCTATTCTTAACTATCTATGGCATATCCTATATCCATCAGCCATTCCTAACCGCCTCCTGTCATCCCTGCTATTGCTCGTCCTAACCAACATCAGATATACCCATCTCCAGGATCCGCCAACCATTGGAGGCCATCCTTAACCATCTGCAGTCGTCCCTAACCATCATCAGCCATTTCAAATTACCTACAGGATCTCCTGACCATCAGCAGCCACTTCTAACCGCCTCCAGTCGTTCCAGCAATCAGAAGCTACTCCAAGACATATCCAGGATCTCCTAACCATTAGCAGACTCTCTCAACCTCCTCCAGTCGTCCCTGCTAATCTCCAGCAATTCCTAACAATCAGCAGCTACTCCAAACCAGCACCAGCCATCCTTAACCATCTCCAGTCGTCCCTAACAATCATCAGCCATTTCAAACTACCTCCAGGAACTCCTGACCATCAGCAGCCACTTCTAACCGCCTCCCGTCACCCCTTACTGTATTTTAATTCATCCAAACCGCCCTTTCAGGTGCTGGCGTCTCAGGATCCTGCTGCAACCTGTACGAGTGCGTCCCTGATGAACACCCCAGTGTTGAATGTCCAGAGGACTCCTGTGCTGAAGGTCAGATGTGCGTCTGCTGCTCGCCCTGCACGCCTCCGTCTTGTCCTCCAAGTGAGTTCCACGTACTGACGTTATTCCCTGTGGAAATGCCACTGGACGATGGTGGCAATTTTGTTTATCCCAAAATTTCATTACAGAGACTGAAGGAGTCGTGACGAGCCCGTCCCTCGGCATCCCTGGTTCCTGCTGCCCTCAGATCACCTGTCAGGAGATCCAAACTCCACCAACCTGCCCGCCGGACTCGAAGCCAACGCCTGATATGCAAGGTTGTGTCTGCGCTCTTGAGCTCTGCCTGACGCCAGAATGCCCGCCAGGTACGAATCCACAACTACAATCCTAATAGTTCTAGGGAAGCAACATAAAGTGTACAGATTAGTCTCATAAACTAGGGAAATCTTGACCTTAGCATAGTCCAGGATCCTGCATCAGCCCACCTTGTGACTGCACAGAGTCCTTCTCCTGTACAAGAGCATACACCAGCTGACCTGATGATTGCAGTTCGTGTTACTAATTCATCATCATATTTCAACATTGACAGAATACATGCAGGAGATCGTAGCTGAAGGTACTAACGAACCAGGAAGTTGCTGCGGCTCGTACCAGTGCTCGCCCCGCCCAAAGTGCCCCGTTGACTCCATGTGGACGCCTGACGGCTGCACATGTTCTCCACAAGAAACCTGCTTTGTAAGTAGCAATTCATTGCAGTATTGATTCGTTGTATAACAGGTGGAACGGGTGACTGAACTTTTTTGAGATCTCGGAGATGCTTTTTGATTCAAACCTTGGGCTGTGATGTGCTCAGTTTCAATAGTCTCAAAGGGTTCTGGAATTAGCCATAGAAACGACAGACAACTCTGTCGTGATGCTTCAACAGCTGCAACTTCCAACTGTTGGAGGAGTCCCAGGCCTGGTTTTTGTGGTGCACTCGATGAGGATTGCTGATTTTCAGATACATGTATAGACGACATATAGATGCTGATGCTCTCTCCAGGTTCTGATGTTTAGTAGTTCAAGATACTTCTGCAGTGATGTCCACATTGCGAGGGATACGTCAGAGTTTGCTGGTTCATTTAAGGACCACACGTCCAATAAATCAACTGAATGAGGACTGGTGTGATTCCTAACGTTTTGTCACAGGTTCCGTTTAGTAGTTTAAGTAGTTCAAGATACTTTGGGCCTGGTTTTTGTGGTGCACTCGACGAGGATTGCTGATTTTCAGATACATGTATAGACGACATTTGTGTGGACATCACTGCAGAAGTATCTTGAACTACTAAACATCAGAACCTGTAGAGAGCATCAGCATCTATATATAGATACTTCTGAAGTGATGTCCACATTGCGAGGGATACGTCAGAGTTTGCTGGTCCATTTAGGGACCACACGTCCAATAAATCAACTGAACTCAACTGAATGAGGACTGGTGTGATTTGTAACGTTTTGTCGCAGGTTCCGGACTGCGGTCAGAACAAACTCGTGATCGTCTCGCCCGCAGAGAACTTGCCAGGAAGATGCTGCAACTCCTACGGCTGCGTTCAGAACTTCACAGAGTGCCCTCCGGACTCTGTGCCCAACGGTGACGTCTGCGTATGTGATACCGAGCGGTGCCCTGAGCCTGCACAGGTGAGTCTAAGGGTTATCTTTAATATTCAACCACCTCAAACTACATTTCGACGGTCAAAGAGCAACGTGGTATCAAAAAATGGCGTTTTTCGTTTTTGGTATCACTGGATTCAGCGTTTTCCTGCGGATCTGAAGGTAGCATTAGTTTTTCTGTTGGCAGCCCTGAACATTATTTATTGCCTTGCGTGCAACACTGGGTATCAAAAAGTTCCAAAGCAACATGTGGTATGGTACAAAAGCCAGTTGAATGGGAGTTTTGGTGCCTCATTGATAAGCTGGTAGTCCTCCGTCAAAAGTAAGTGTTTTCTTTTCTAATTAATGCTTTCAGCTGTGCTGCATGGTTGATTTAGGTAACTGATTTAATAACTCTCCAGAACACATGACTATAGAGGCAAAATACAGCCTGCTTAACGTTTAAATCAAACATGAAACTGATAGATGTTGATAGCACTTGTTGCATCTCGAGACAATCTTTGATGCAACATGTTGTCCCAAGTGTCTCTTTTAATTTTCCTCAGTGTTTATTTTTTCTCCAATCTGATCAAGGTACTCCTTTACCCATTTGAAATGTTGTAGATAGATGCGTACTTGCAATTGATTTTTTTTTTTTTTTTTTTTTTGACATGGATATGATTTTGAGAAGACATATCCATGATCTAAAAGGTCTCCCTGTAACCACATGGACAGCGGCAGCCAGAAAAAGCCCATTTCCGTGCAGAGCAAAGTATCTAGAACTTTATCGTCGCCAGTTATCATCGTACAAAAATCGTTCACCACTCGTTGGATAGCTCTCGATTTACTTAACCATATTACGTTAACCACTGCGGAGTGCGTGGCTGACAAGCTGCGGTATGAGCGTGATTGTTTAAATAATTGTTTACACACAGGTGATCATTCTCAATAATTTATATTGTCACCACGAATGCAAGCTTCATAATTTATGATGAACCCTACAATTAAGTATAACAACTACGCTACTGGGGTAGGTGATGTAGCATTGTTCGAAGGTTCTTGAATCACTTCTTTAAAGACATAAAATGTCCCAGTGTGTTGCAGACTCGTATGCAAGCATTTAATTCTCGACTGTATCAACAACAGGATGGAGTTGACATTCTTTTGACATTTTCATGTCTTTGCTTTGGCACATAAACTGAAACGGGAAAAATTTGTTCCCTTGATTCACCCTTTCCCTCAGATCACGTCAGAACACAAGCGACAGGTGGGCCACTACGTCAGACGCACCTATGACGCACGAGCGTATGACGTCAGACGTTTAGCCGGAGGGCAACTAGTACGTCAGAGCCTATGACGCACGAGCGAATGACGTCAGACGGCCGGCTGGAGGCCAAGTAGTACGTCAGAGCCTATGACGCACGAGCGTATGACGTCAGACGGCTGGCAGGAACCAACTAGTACGTCACAGCTTATGCCGTAAGAGCCGATGACGTCAGAGGGTTGGCTGGCTAGGTGATCGGGTTTTAATAAGCCTCTGGAATTCCGCGCCTTCATTTATTTACGATATCTTTGTATTTTGACTTTAATAATAACATTGTTTATTTAATGCACCGCTGAATTTTTTTTTCATTTCCTAGGTACTTTTCATTCAAAGTAAGTAAGACTTTGTAATAAAAGTTAAGGATAAAAAATAAATAAATCAGATTCTGGAAGTTCATCCTTGGACTTTGCATAGATACCTTAATTATGAAGTGTGAGAAATTAACCATTTCTATTACATTAATTAAAAAGAGAAGTGAGATATAAGTAAACTATTCAAAAATAGCATTTTTCAAGAAAAACTGCAAGCTTGAAACCTTATCGCAACATGATGTATCAACCCAAACTTGCCTGGCAACATGTTGTATAAGTAATTTATTAGACTATCAGATATAGATTCTATATTTTGACGCTCACCTTTAGTTCTGATACTTATTTTGTCCTTTTAGTTCATAAACGTAATCAGAAGAAGTCAATCGACCCTTGAACTGATTTTATCAAGTTTTTTCGCTCTCCTGAAAACCTGCAAAAACTTCATGCAACATGTTGCTCTTTGACCGTCGATTTAACCCTCTACGTCTCACCAACCCTAACTGCCTCTAACTACCTGCCCTCCCCCTACGTTTTTCTTCAGGTCTGTACCCACGGCGAGATCCCCTCTATCGTCAAGACGTCCTCCGGAATCCCCGGCGAGTGCTGCGACCTGTTCCAGTGCCAAGAAGTCCCCTGTTCCTGCCCCTCGGACTCGATCAGGGTCGAAGGTCCGGCCTGCCGGTGCGTCTGCGACGAGAGAAACGCTCCGATTCCTCCCGAACACAACGTCGTCATCGTCAAACGAGGAACTGGCGTCCCTGGGGACTGCCACGACATCTACAAGACGATTCCGGTGAGTCGAGTTTTTCCTTCACTCAACGCCGAAACCTCCTGGATCCTTCATGGATGACGATTGCGATTATTTCTCTTGAGTCGCCGAAGCTCTCCTTCGTTGTTCAAAACGTTGAGCATCTCCAGGTTCTCGTGTTTGTGGAGGCGATGTTCGTGCTTCCTTGCATATTTGGCGATAATTTCGGTGACCGTTTCTACCCTCAAGTCTCGATGAATATCATCATTCCGCCCGTACTATACTTCTCAATATTATATTTTGTCGGGTTTGGATTGTTTTAATATTTGATTTTTTCGCACAACCCGAGAGCTGTATCCCATAGGTCCAGATGGGGCGCAGTATCTGTTTATATATGAGTAATTTATTGTGTAGTGAGAGGTGGGAGTTCCTTCCCATCATCCAGTACATCTTTCTGAACTTGATTTTTTAGTTCCTGATTCTTTTTTTCAATGTGGTATTTCCAGTTAAGTTTGGAATCAAGGTGCATCCCTAAGTATTTTACAGTGTCAGAGTATGGAATTTTATTTGAATTGATCTCAACTTCTGGGGCTGAGATTTTTCTATTAGTAAAGTTGATGTATACTGACTTTGTTTCATTCAGTTTCATTCTCCACATCTTGGTCCAATTGACAACCTTGTTAGTGGACGTCAGAAGATTGCGAGTTGCAGTTTCAGCGTCACCTCCAACAGAGAGGATGGCAGTATCATCAGCAAAAGTAGCTACAGTTGTATTTTCCTGTTGCGGAAGATCTCGTGTGTACAGCAGGTAGAGTACTGGGCCTAGGACACTGCCTTGTGGTACCCCTGCTTGTATAGGCTTCAAGACAGAGTATTGGTCACCCTGCTTTACCCTGAAATGTCTGTTCGCTAGGTAGGATTTTAGGAGTAAGTAAAACTGTTTTGGGAGATCCCTGTGCAGTTTATACTCAAGTCCCTTGTGCCAGACCTTGTCAAATGCCTGGGCCACGTCCAGAAAGATACTGGCACATATTTGTTTACCTTCTAAAGCCTTTTCTATGATGTTAGTGATTCTATGAACTTGATCTAGCGTAGAGTGGCGTTGCCTGAAACCGAATTGGTGGTCTGGTATCAATTTTCTGACTTCAATAATTGGTTTAAGCCGTTTGAGCAACAATTTTTCGAACAGTTTTGATAAGACAGGGAGGAGGGATATGGGTCGGTACCCCGCCTTCTCATTTGGTGATTTTCCTGGTTTGGAGATCATTATGACTTCCGCTACTTTCCACTGGGAAGGTACATAACGTAACCTGAACGTGGCGTTGATGATATGAAGTAGTTTAGTATTCATGACTCTGTAATTTATGTACCTAATTCTTAAAGGCCATGATTTTATTTATTTTGTAATTTTTTTGTATTTACAACCTTAAGGGCCCCAAGAGGCCTATTGTAAATGTATATGCCAATAAAGGTCTATTCTATAGCCTTTTCAGGGAGCTCTTTCACAATTCGACCGGTTATCAAGTCATAGCCAGGGGTCTTTTTAGGATTAATGTTGCCTTTAATTTCATCTTTGAGTTCTTTTAACGTAAAGGGCCGAATATCGAGCTCATCCGTTTTTTCTATCAGTGTTGCATTTTCTTCAGGTGTCTGTACTGGAAGAGGTTGAAAGGTTTCATAGAGATGATCTGCAAAAAATGTCAAGTTGAGCAGGGAAAACATGACGTTTATTAGATGTTTACGTCATCTTTTTGACATGGATATAACGTGATACCAATAAAGAGCAACGGGGGAAATTATACCGGAAATTATACAATGCTGAGCAATTAGAAGTGAACTTAAAGACGCAGTTGGATATGGGTACGTCTAATGGATGAGGGTAATTCCAAAATTTGTATAATACTCCTGAGTGGCTGCTAAAGCTATTTTCTATGCTCTTCACTGTAAGAAACTGTAATTTGGTTGTAGCCTCCTTAGGACATGAAATTTAAGCACTTCTTCTTCTTCTTCTTCCTTGTGGAGAGCTCCTTCGCAAGAAACGACCAACGGAGTAAAGGACCCTCGTAAATCTTCTGCTGCTGTGTCGTATTTTGCGTGCTTTGCGTTTGCCGCGTTTTGGGAGACTGTTGGCCAATCCTGGGAGGCACAGGAGGGGGCGTCTGGGTTAATTACGAGGGTGTCCAAGTACGCAGCCCTTTCTACAGCCCAGAGGCCGTGAATGCTGATGTCTGCCACCAACCTTAGAGATCCATCATTATTTTCCTGCATGACTGGTTCCACGGTAAATTTGTCTGATCTCTGATTTCGGTCGTGGCCACGTTTTATCAGTTTTCTTGCAGTTTAGAGCGGCACAGATCCATTGGTTCGTCCACAGCCGTCACATCGCGTGGGTAGTGCTTGAGGTTCCCTTCCATACCTCACTGCCAAGGCATCTCACAACTGCATGGGTCAAAGGTCCAGGTCATCCCGCTGCAGTGGTATTTGACTTAGCCATTGCGAGGCATTAGCCTGCACAATTCGTTGCAAAGTAGGTTACTGGTTTAGACAGCTTGAGGATGCCTTGGAGTCTTTTGGAATGAGCCTGCCGGCTGATGCTGGACTGACACCAGATTCTCGCACGATACATGGCCTTTTGACTTCCCTGCCTTTCATCTCTCGTAACATCGACCTGCAGCTGGCAACAATTTTTTAAATAGATAATGCATTTATTTGAAAAGACAGATATATACAGGTAAAATATACACTATAAATGCTACTTCCCACTTTAAGTCTAGGACTTGTGCTGTGGGAAGGAGTTGCTATCTGTTGAAAACATAAATCAATTGCTTAAAAGAAGAAAAAAAATATATATATGCATAAATAAAACCGATCCTCTAATATAGTGAAACATAACAAAGAAAGAAGAAAAAAAAAAAACTACATTGAAGCCTCTATGTAACAACGACCTCATGAAAAGACAAAGAGTACAATAATGCAACATAATATGTTATAGATATAATTTAAAACAAAAAATACAAGTCATTTCAGAATTGAGGCTAGTGAGACTGCTTATTGTAAGTTCCTAATAGGATGATTTCTTTTTCTTTTCTTTTGAACTGGCTAAGACACACCACAATTTGTAACAATTATAGTATAATTTGTATTTTTTGCTATGGATGTTACCCGAAAGGCAATAAAGACTTATCTATCTATCTATCTAATTCGTTGCAAAGTACTTCTTTGTTTTCCTGGGAGGGAGAGAGAGAGAGAGAGAGAGAGACTGCTCTCCTCACTTTGGACTGCACAAGTTCAAGCCTCCGTAGGACTTTCTTGACGCTGCCCAAGCCCCGGATCAGCTGAGAGGCACCCTAAGCTAGTTTCTACGCTATTCACTCTATGAAGCTGTAATTTAGTACGTAGCCTCCTTAGGACATGAACTTTTACCTATTTTCTAACTATTTTTGAGCGTTCAAAATAGCACTTCAAAACATCCCAAATAATTTTGTGCTATTTTCGACCCTCAAACGTAGCTAGAAAGTGTATGCGCTATACAAGGTGTCTCAACTTAAATCCGAAGGACTTCAGGGTTCAAATCTACAACCAGTTTGCAACAAAAAGTGTCTGTTAGACAGGTTTTAATCCAGTCTAAATGCCACTTTTTCACTTTTAAGATTTTTTTATTAAGATTTTTTCATTAAGATTTTTTATTAAGATTTATTAAGATTTTTATTAATGTTAAGTCATTCAAATAGCCATCACATCCATAGTCCGTCAAATAAATTCAAATGTAACTATACCGTTGGAAAGAGCGTTAAATATCAAATCAAATGACTTTAGAATGAAAACCCTTCAATCGGGCGTGGAAAATATAATGCTGTCAACCGTGCCAATCTTACAAGAAGCCAAATGCTATCTTATTGGCAAACATCGGTTTTGGTGGAAAATCTCCGGTTTTGGAGTACACTGTTGGAAAGGTGAGATTTCAAGCACGTTTGTCTCAAAGACGACCGAAAGAAAAAATTTTTAGAGATAGAAAAACCAGGTATTTCTTCAAAAATTTGCTCTTATAGGCATGCTGCATGACTGGATTTTTTTTTTTTTTTTTTTTCAGGACTGTCCTCAAGACTCCGTCTGGGACGTTTGTCAGTCGAAATGCGTCTGCGCACCTCCGTCGTGTCCAACTCCGATTTGTCGGCCGAACGACGAAGTCATCATCGTCCAAAACGCGTCCGCAGTCCCCGGTAAATTTGTCTGCTTGTGCACATTGTGATGTAATGGTTTGCTGAGTTGCCCCTGGTCCCGGGGAGGTTAGGCAATGATGCCACCCCGTAGGGCCGTCCCGGTCTGCGTTCACAGCCCTGGCCATCTCCAGAGTGGTCGAAACACAACATCGGGAAGAGGCACTCAGCAAACCATTTCACGAACTTTTATTGTAAGTTGCAGTAAGTAAACGTGAAACTTTATTCTGCTCAGGCGACTGCTGTCCGAACTACAGCTGCAGAAAACATGAGCCGCTGTGCCCTCCGGGAACCGAGTGGACCGAAACAGGTGAATATTTGAACGGCAGTTGTTACACCGTAACATTATTAATAATTGTTGCCAACCAGGAGTAGCAGGTTATTGGTTGTTATGTCATGAAAAGATAATTCCATTCCGATTCGTGAACTTAACTGTTGAACCTCATTCTACGACTAAGTTGTCACACTGGCGACGAGGATGAGATCTTGCCATTAGCCTTCGGAGCTACCACTAAAGGAGAGGCCCATTCGATAGGCATAACAGCGGGATCGATTGGTTCAATACCTTGACTGTGTAACCTATCCAATTCCTTCTCAACTGCTGGTTTCAATGCAAATGGAACAGGCCTTGATTTGAATATTTTTGGGACTGCTCCCTCTTTTAAAATGATCTTTATTCTACGCCCCCTGATAGTACCTGTTGATGAACAGAATAAATCCGAGTAGTGATCTAGCAACACTTAAACCTCATTAGGAACAGTAGCATCAGAGTGATTATTCATAAGGTACAGCGTGGGAGCTGTTTGCTGCTGTCTAACAGTACATACCTCAGCCCCTGGTGGAAGAGGAAGATCAAACTGCAACACCCAATCTAGCCCTAACAGTGGAACGTCATGCCTGCTTACCACTATCACTGGTCGAAGAGTAGTTTGGCCAAACGCTGTGACTTCCACCTGCGTTATTCCCCGAGTCTCCACCTCCAAGTTTGTATATGCCAATAAATTTGGATAGGGTTCTAATGGCGGCCGCCCCAAGTACTTCCACGTCTGTTCACTAATGACCGAAACAGGTGAATATTTGAACGGCAGTTGTTACACCGTAACATTATTAATAATTGTTGCCAACCTGGAGTAGCAGGTTGTTATTGGTTGTTATGTCATGAAAAGATAATTCCATTCCGATTCGTGAACTTAACTGTTGAACCTCATTCTACGACTAAGTTGTCACAGCTGTGACTAGTTTTTTCTGAGGGGGGGGGGGGCTATTTAGAGATTTTTTAACGCTGAACACGATGGTAAAATCAAAATTGCGATATCTTTTTCCGTTCTCAAACTGGAGCACTTTGAAGATGAAGAAACGTGGTTGATACTTGATATGCTCTTCACGGTTCATCTCCTCTAATCTGCTAACGAAATAAGATATCGCAATTCTGACTTCACCATCGTGTTTAGCGTTCAAAAATATATAAACTGAGGTGTTTATAGGCAAAAAAGGAGACATCATTTGTTATAAAACCAGTAAAATCGAGACATTTTACATAAAAACCAGTTGTTTCTTCGAAAATTCGCTCTCATAGCCATGCTGCATAACTGTGGATTTTTCCTCGTGAGGAAACACCTTCAGCGTATTTTGGCCCAAAAACCGAAAAAATTTCGAGAGATTTCGAGGTTTTTTGGACATTCAGGAGGTTCCACAATCTCCAAAATCTGTACAGATTATACCTACTTTAATACTTACACGTACTCCTCGGTGCAGGTTGTATCTGCGTGCCGGATGACTGCGTTCCGCCGGTCTGCTCGGCCGGAGAGACGCTGACTTTGCGGCAAACAGCGACTCGTCTCCCTGGCGATTGCTGCGACTGGATGGTTTGCGTCGAGGTAAATTCTAGAGGAACGTCCGGTCAATGTACGTTTCGCACGATTGAAAAGTGGTTGAATTGATTATTTTTTGTACTTTTGTTTAGGTCCCGCAGTGTCCTCCGGATTCGGTGATTTCTTACGGGGGCGAATGCGCGTGCGCTCCGGAAACTTGTGCGGTGCCGATGTGCGAGCCCGGTACGGTGCTGAACGTTGTGGAACCTGGTGAGTTGGTGAGGTGTCTGTCAAGGGCCACGAAAGCTGTAGGAGGTGGTCAGGAGGTCTTGTGGTTATATAGGAGATGTCAGGGTTGGTTAGGAGGTCTTAGGGCTATTTAGGAGCTTTCAGGGTTGGTTAGGAGGTCTTAGGGCTAGTTAGGAGCTTTCAGGGTTGGTTAGGAGGTCTTAGGGTTAGTTAGGAGCTTTCAGGGTCGGTTAGGAGCACTCAGGATTAGTTAGTAGCTCTCAGGGTTGGTTAGGAGCACTCAGGGTTGGTTAGGAGCTCTCAGGGTTGGTAAGGAGCTCTCAGAGTTGGTTGTGAGCTCTCAGGGTAGGTTAGGAGCTCTCAGGGTTAGTTAGGAGCTCTCAGGGTTGGTTAGGAGCTGTCAGGGTTGGTTAGGAGCTGTCAGGGTTGGTTAGGAGCTCTCAGGGTTGGTAAGGAGCTCTCAGAGTTGGTTGTGAGCTCTCAGGGTTGGTTAGGAGCTCTCAGGGTTGGTTAGGAGCTCTCAGAGTAGGTTGTGAGCTCTCAGGGTTGGTTACGAGCTCTCAGGGTTGGTTAGGAGCTCTCAGAGTAGGTTGTGAGCTCTCAGGGTTGGTTAGGAACTCTCAGGGTTGGTTAGGAGCTCTCAGAGTAGGTTGTGAGCTCTGAGGGTTGGTTACGAGCTCTCAAGGTTGGTTAGGAGCTCTCAGAGTAGGTTGTGAGCTCTCAGGGTTGGTTAGGAACTCTCAGGGTTGGTTAGGAGCTCTCAGAGTAGATTGTGAGCTCTCAGGGTTGGTTACGAGCTCTCAGAGTAGGTTGTGAGCTCTCAGGGTTGGTTAGGAACTCTCAGGGTTGGTTAGGAGCTCTCAGAGTAGGTTGTGAGCTCTCAGAGTAGGTTGTGAGCTCTCAAGGTTGGTTAGGAGCTCTCAGAGTAGGTTGTGAGCTCTCAGGGTTGGTTAGGAACTCTCAGGGTTGGTTAGGAGCTCTCAGAGTAGATTGTGAGCTCTCAGGGTTGGTTACGAGCTCTCAGAGTAGGTTGTGAGCTCTCAGGGTTGGTTAGGAGATCTCACGGTTAGTTAGGAGCTCTAAGGTTAATTAGGAGATCTCAGGGTTGGTTAGGATCTCTAAGGTTAATTAGGAGCTCTCAGAGATGGTAGGATCTCTCCGGATTAGTTAGGAGCTCAGCTCTTGGTTAAGAGCTCTCAGGGTTGGTTAGAAACTCTCAAGGTTATTAAGAAGCTCTCAGGGTTAGTTATGAGCTCTCAGGGTTGGTTAGGAGCTCTCTGGGTTGGTTAGGAGCTCCCAGAGATGGTTTTAATACATTTTCACCAATTTTTCCCACCTCCAGGAAAGAACATACCCGGCGAATGTTGCGACGTCTTCCAGTGCCGACCCCAGCTCTGTCCTCCCTACACCCGACCAGGACCTAACGGCTGTGAATGCGACGGTGGTAAATACCAAATACACTGTACAGTTTGTAGTAGTATGATTTTGTTTATTTATATTATTATTGTTATTTAATAATTTTGTTAATTTCAGAGATGTGTTTGATGCCTCAGCAGTGCCCTTCGTCTCAAACCGTCGTCATGTTGCCTCCTGGCGATGGAGAGTTCGAGCGCTGCTGTCCAACTTACGTCTGCGTCGACGTCCCATCGTGTCCACCAGACAGCTCCGTCAACCCGGTCACTCGGCAGTGCGTTTGCCTCGAATGTCCTCCTGTCATCTGCAAAGGAACGATTCAGACGGTTAAACCACGAACTGGCACTCCTGGGAGCTGCTGCGACGTGTACACGTGCAATGATTTGTCACCACCGCCTCAGTCGTGTCCCCCAAATCCAAATTGTCCTGTAGCGAACTGCTCAGGTATAACGGGGTCCGTTCCATTGAAAATCCGTACAGCTACTGGCGTTTTTCCGTCGTGCTGCGACGAGTATTTTTGTCACAATGTGCAGGAGTGTCCTCCGGACTCCATTCCTGAAGGGGACTCCTGCGTTTGCGTTCCATCGTGGTGTCCAGAACCGGTTTGTGCATGTCCTGACCAGACGCAGTACGTTACAAAACGGGGAAATAACATTCCAGGGTCGTGCTGTAGTCAGTGGGAGTGTCGTGACGCTCCGCCAGTATGTCCAGACGGGATGGTGGAAGTTGACCACAATTGCGTTTGTGATGAGAGACTCTGCAAAATGCGCGTACCTGTATGTGGAATTGGATACGTCCCTGTGAGTTTACCCAAGAGGGAAGGCGAATGTTGTGATTTGGTGGTTTGTGAGCCGGTTGTTAACTGCTCGGCAGGTACAGTGCTAAGTAACGGTGATTGTATCTGTGACGGGAACTGTTTGCAGATGGAGTGCCCCCAGGGGTACAACCGGATTGTCGTGCAGGAAGCGACAGGAACGCCTCCGTCGTGCTGTACGTTGTACGACTGCGTCGAGCCGCCAAACTGCCTGCAGGATTCTGTCTTCAACCCTGTAACGCAGCAGTGCGAATGTGCACCTTGTCAGCCTGCTGTGTGTCCAGACGGGCCGCCAAATATACTCCAACCATCTAAAAATACTCCTGGGATGTGTTGTGATGTGTACGACTGCCCTGGACACCCGCAGCCTCTACAGTGCCCACCAGATAGCAAAAATGACGACGGACGCTGCGTCTGCGCGTTGCAGTGCGTTGTACCAGATTGTGGAGAAGACATCCCAATTGTTATCAGTGAAGGTCACAACGAGCCGGGTAATTGCTGTGACGTCTACCAGTGCACGCCAATCCCCTGCCCGCCAGACTCAATGCCGCTCAATGGACAGTGCGTTTGTGACAAGCGCAAATGTGAGCAGCCCCATTGTCCAGAAATCGAGCAAATTTACATCACTGCAGACGCGCAGAACGTCTCTGGTAAGTGCTGCGTTGAGTACCAGTGCAAAATTCCAACTCAGTGTCCACCAGGGTCTGTACTGAGCAAAGATGCTAAATCGTGTGTATGTGCTGTTGAATACTGCCAAACAGCTCAGTGTGCTCCTGGTTTTGTTCCAATTGTTGTCACCAGGGCTTCTGGATACCCGCCAAATTGTTGCGACGACGTCGTCTGCTCTCCAGGAACGATTTGTCCTGCAGATTCCATCATGAAGGACACGGCCTGCGAATGCAGGCCCTGCAGAGACACCTCATGTCCTGCTGGGACTTCGCCTGTTGTTGTTGCCAAAGGCTCTAAAACGCCAAATTCTTGTTGTGACAGAATCGAATGCGTGCAGGAATGCCCTCCAGGGAGCTACTACGACATGTACTCCAGAACTTGCTTGTGTATGGAGAACGCCTGCAATCCTACACCGTGTCCTGCAGGCATGGAAATCATTGTACAACAACCCTCAACAGGCGTCCCTCCATTATGCTGCGACGTCTCCATTTGCATTAATGGCTCTGTAAACATCACATGCCCTCCCCAGTCGTACCCCAACAACGCACATGAGTGCGTTTGCGACCTGCGATACTGTGCAGTTCCAACAGTTCAGAACGCTCGTTTAAAGAAGATCCACAAAGCAACTCAAAAGCCTCCGGATTGCTGTGATGTGTACGTTCCAATACCAGATTTGAGGTGTCCAGTGGATTCAGTCCTGAACGGAGATGGAACTGTTTGTGTTTGTGACGCTGGACGGTGTGAAGTACCTACTTGCAAAGCGAATTTCGTCGTGCAGGTGATGGTTGAAGGAACGACTGTTCCAGGGATGTGCTGCTCCAAGTGGCAGTGCGTTCCAGATACGACTGTTTCGTGTCCGCCACATATGACAAAAGTTGGTTTTGAGTGTGTTTGTGCTCCAGAGACGTGCGTTGTGCCGTTTTGCCCTCCTCCGACAGTCCCAGCAATTGTCTCCAGTTCTGGACCTGCAGGAACTGAGTGTTGTCCGTCGTACGCCTGCATACCGGAACAGCCTGTTTGCCCTGGCGATAGCGTCGTTGTGGATTTACAATGCGCCTGCGCCCCGTGTCGTGAAAACTCCTGCAAGGGCGCCACAAAACCAGTTATTGACCGCCCTGGAAATAATACGCCAGGATCGTGTTGCGACGTGTACCACTGCGGTGATATCACCTTTGACTGCCCGTATGGGTCCCGCCCTGTTGACGGAGTCTGTGCCTGCAGTGAGGACCTTTGCCCTGTTCCAACCTGCGCATTTGGAGAGCGTCTCGTCGTGATGCAACAGGCGTCGTTGCTCCTGCCGGACTGCTGCTCTCAGTACGCCTGCGTCACCTTGAAATGCCCCTTAGACTCAATGCCAAACCCGAGCAACGACGGGTGCATTTGCCTGCCCCACTGCCCTTCACCCGCTTGCCCTGCAGGCTCCTCTGTGAAGGTCACCACGCCTGGGAATAACACACCAGGAAACTGCTGCGGCCAGTGGGTTTGCCAAAAAGTGCCAAAAGAGTCGATACTGTGTCCACCGTACTACCAACAGTTGCCTGACGGACGGTGCGTATGTTCTCCAGAGTCGTGCCCTCAGCCGCCGTTTTGTCCTGATGGAGTGCCAAAGTGGATGCCGCTGGGTGACGGATGCTGTAAGGAGTACGTTTGTGTCGTACACAATGTACCGCCGTGCCCACCAGAAGCCTACTATGACGTAAGTACTTTGTATTTGGGAAGGTGGGTTTTGAACCTGATGACAATGAAAAGACTTGTTTGGGAAGGTTAGGACCTGCTAAGAACAGATTCGACCTGTTGTAGGGAAGAAACGACCTGTTGAGATCAGACATGACCTGTTTGTAATGGTTAAGACCTTCTGAAGGCAAATAGGAACTGCTGAAAACAGATAGGACCTGTCCAGGATGGATAAGACCTACTGAGGATAGTAAGGGCCTGTATTGAATAGTAAGGACCTGTTTAGAGACTACAGTTACCACTATAATATCATTGTTACAGTGAGATTCGCTTGATGCACGCCAATTGGCAAAATTAGATCAACTTAAAGACAGGCCTCAAGAGTCAGCAGGAGCAATGTTGTGGCAACTACAGATTCTGGACAGGTTTTACAGGTGTTTCTGTGGACAGTTTGGAATTCATTGTATTTTTATAACTGATTTGAGGGCAACTGCAGCTCGTCCTGCCCTCTGTTCTGTATCAATTGAGGCTGCCACCGATTCTGCTGATTCTCCAGAGACTGCAGTTACCACTTTAATATTGTTGTAAAGGTGAGATTCGAATGATGCACGCCAATTGGCCAAAGTAGATCAACTTGCAAGGGTCTACAGGAGCAGTGTTGTGGCAACTACAGATTCTGGACAGGTTTTACAGGTGTTTCTGTGGACAGTTTGGAATTTGTTGTATTTTTATAACTGATTTGAGGAAAACTGCAGCTCGTCCTGCCCTCTGTTCTGTATCAATTGAGGCTGCCTCCGATTCTGCTGATTCTCCAGAGACTGCAGTTACCACTGTAATATTGTTGTAACGGTGAGATTCGCCTTATGCACGCCAATTGGCAAAAGTAGATAACCTTGTAAGAGCCTGCAAGAGTCAGCAGGAGCAATGTTGTGGCAACTACAGTTTCTGGACAGGTTTCACAGGCGTATTTTGGAAAAGTCTTGGTTTTCTTCATTTTCTTGTGTAATTTAGTTGTTTCCTTCATCAATATTGTACCTTCTTCAGGGTCAATCCTGCGTTTGCCGCCCGTGTCCAGCGCCTCCAGTCTGCGGTGACGGCCCCACTTTGAAAGACCACTTGGCGACAGGGCAACTCGGCGACTGCTGTGACACTTACAAGTGTCTGCGGATCGAACACAACGAAATGTGTCCCTACGGCTCCAAACCGTCTCCAGACCGTCAGACGTGCGTTTGCGACAACTCCCTCTGCCCTCGTCCTGTCTGCGCTAAAGGTAAAGGCTGTGAACAATGGTTTGCTGAGTTTTTCCCCTGTAACCCGGGGAGGTTAGGCAATTACGCCCGACCCTGAGGGATTACCAGGTCTGCCCATCCGCAGACCTACCTATCCCCAGAGCGGTCGAATAAAAAACACGAGAAACAAGGAAAACTTAGCAAACCATTACAAGGCTCATACGATTTTCTCATCATTTTTCAAGTTTGGACGAGATTTTCTCTTTGTTTTTCAAGTTTTTACGAGATTTTCTCGTCGCTTTTCAAGTTCTGACGAGTTTTTCTCGTCGTCTTTCAAGTTTTTACGAGATGTTCTCGTTGTTTCTCAAGTTTTGACGAGATTTTCTCGTCGTTTTACAAGTTTTGACGACATTTTCTCATTTTTTTCAATTTTTTACGACATTTTCTCTTCGTTTTTCAAATTTTGACAATATTTTCTCGTCGTGTGTTATGTCTTCCACGAGATTTTCTCATGTTTCAAGTTTTGACGAGATTTTCTCATTTTTTTCAATTTTTTACGACACTTTCTCTTCGTTTTTCAAGTTTTGACGAGATTTTCTCGTCGTGTATCATGTCTTCCACGAGATTTTCTCATTTTTCAAACATTGACGAGATTTTCTCTTTGTTTTTTTGAATTTTGGCAAGATTTTCTCATTTTTCAAGTTTTGACGAGGTTTTCACATTTATTCAAATTTTTACTACATTTTCTTTTCGTTTTTCAAGTTTTGACAATATTTTCTCGTCGTGTGTCATGTCTTTGACGAGATTTTCTCATTTTTCAAGCGTTGACGAAATTTTCTCGTTGTTTCTCAAGTTTTGACGAGATTTTCTCATTTGTTTTAATTTTTTACGACATTTTCTCTTCGTTTTTCAAATTTTGACAATATTTTCTCGTCGTGTGTTATGTCTTCCACGAGATTTTCTCATGTTTCAAGTTTTGACGAGATTTTCTCATTTTTTTCAATTTTTTACGACATTTTCTCTTCGTTTTTCAAGTTTTGACGAGATTTTCTCGTCGTGTATCATGTCTTTGACGAGATTTTCTCATTTTTCAAGCGTTGACGAGATTTTCTCATGTTTCAAGTTTTGACGAGATTTTCTCATTTTTTTCAATTTTTTACTACATTTTCTCTTCGTTTTTCAAGTTTTGACAATATTTTCTCGTCGTGTATCATGTCTTTGACGAGATTTTCTCATTTTTCAAGCGTTGACGAAAGTTTCTCGTTGTTTCTCAAGTTTTGACGAGATTTTCTCATTTTTTTTAAATTTTTTACGACATTTTCTCTTCGTTTTTCAAATTTTGACAATATTTTCTCGTCGTGTGTTAGGTCTTCCACGAGATTTTCTCATGTTTCAAGTTTTGACGAGATTTTCTCATTTTTTTCAATTTTTTACGACATTTTCTCGTCGTTTTTCAAGTTTTGACAATATTTTCTCGTCGTGTATCATGTCTTTGACGAGATTTTCTCATTTTTCAAGCGTTGACGAGATTTTCTCATTTTTCAAGTTTTGACGAGATTTTCTCATTTTTTTCAATTTTTTACGACATTTTCTCGTCGTTTTTCAAGTTTTGACAATATTTTCTCGTCGTGTATCATGTCTTTGACGAGATTTTCTCATTTTTCAAGCGTTGACGAAATTTTCTCATTGTTCAAGTGTTGACAAGATATTTTCATTTTTCAAGTATTTACGAGATTTTCTCATTTTTCAAGTTTTTAGGAGATTTTCTCATTTTTCAAGTTTTTACGAGATTTTCTCTTTGTTTTTTGAATTTTGGCAAAATTTTCTCGTCGTCTTTCAAGTTTTCACGAGATTTTCTCGTTGTTTCTCAAGTTTTGACGATATTTTCTCGCATTTGCGCTTGTCACATACGAAATTTTCCCATTTTTACATTTTCACGAGATTTTCTCGTCATTTTTCAAGTGTTCACCAAATTTTCTTTATTTGTTTTTTTTTTTTTTCAATTTTTCATGAGATTTTTCATGTTTTGACGAAAATGCAACGTTTTCCATGTAACCAATAACCACAGATCACCGTAGCAATAGCAACCATAATTGTCAAAACTTTCCCTTCTGAGTGATCCTATTGGAGGTCCCCTAGGGCCATTTGGACTGATCGTGATGGAGCGCTACAGGCAGAACCTACACGATTTTTCGACGTTTTTAACTCAAAAACTCTGCAAATTCTTGACACAACGGTTCATTATCTTCTTTGTACAGATCACCCTTCTGTCTAGATCACTAGGTCTAAATGTCTAGATCCTAAATGTTAGATGAATAATTAATTATTAATCATTAATAATAATTTGTTATTATTATAAATTATCACTAATTATTAACAATTGTATCAAGTACCTAGTGAAAATTATTATAATTTATTGTTAGGTATTAATAATTCATATTTATTACCTATTAATAATAATTATTATTAATTATGATTAATTAATACGATATAATTCTTTGGTTTTTAATACTACGTCGGTAATAATTTTTCTATAAAAGAAGTACTTACCTACATTCGAAATTATGTTCATTTCCGTAGCACGAAACGCACCTCAGAACAACAAACTCGACATCACTTAAGCCATATGATGTTCAAAAGAGCTTTTAGTATGAAAATGGACCAGTATTTCAACATTTTGATTTACGATCGTGTTGTGAGGCACAATCTTTGAGCCGTCATTGTGAACGAACGGCTGGTCGTACAAAGCTGCGGATGGTCTTAAAAAATTCTACGGAACAAACTCCATCTAAATATGAAATAAAAAACATACCGTTTGATGGGAATTTTTCGAGATATGAAATTTTCAAAATTTCAAAATTCGTTTTGAACCCCTTCCCCTTGACCTAGGGTTATGAAAAGTTTCGAGGACCATTGTGGGGTTGGTCGAAACCCATAAAAAAAATTTCGTAATTTTAACTCAACGCTAACTGGGCAAAGTGCCACGGACGGCGGACGGCGGACGGCGGACGGCGGACGGCGGACGGCGTACGGCGTACGGCGGACGGACGGATTTTTTTTTATTCGATTTTCTGAATCTACGTATCTTGAAACGTAAACCAACAAATTTTGAGGGGGGGTTAAAATTTTTTTTTCTTTGGGCGATTCCAATGGTTCATTATCGAAGATAATAAACCAAAACACTTAAAAACTCCCTCTAATCGAAAAACACCTCCAAATAAACGTTGTGGCAAATGAAATTTTGCGTTGAATGAAACCAACCGCAGCTCTTAAGACTGCATTCACAATTTTTGCAAATTTTAAATGTTTTGGGACTTCCTGTTCGATCTTTAGAGCTGATGGTGGTTTCATTCGACGCAGAATTTTTTTCATTTGTGGTTTTTCTGTGTGAAAACACTCATAAACGTTCAAAAACGATGATTTTTAAAAGTCAATAAAATTGTTGGAAATAACATCATTTTTTGAGATGTTTGGCTCTCAGATCACCCTCGTGTTTTGGGGTTTGAGCATATTTGGCTCCAGGCGTTTATAAATTTATAACGACAGCAGTGGTCGAATTACAAAAGGCAGTATGCAACATCTAGCGCTGGTGCATATTAGGCCATCTTAAGCATCCGGTCCTGATCAGGCATCATCACCTGTTTGTTTCGTGTTTTTTTCCAGGATTTTCTCGGGTTGTGGCCGACCAGGCGTCGCAAAACCCTCCGTACTGCTGCGACGAGCTCATCTGCGTCCAAATGGACTGTCCACCGGACTCGGTCGTCGGGCCAAACGGCCAGTGCAGGTGCCTCGACTGCTCTCCGATGAAGTGCTCGGACGGAGTGCTGACGGTGACCGACGTCGGGGATATGCAACCAGGTTCGTTCTTCTTTTTCTTCTTCTACTTCTTCTTCTTCTTCACTTTCCAGCACAACAGTCCTCGAATGACCAGAGGTTTCTCGTATTCCCAGTCCAGCACCTGTCTTGGTGGATAATGTGCATATTCACCATATTATGCTGATTCTCAGGTTGACGCTCAAAATTGCATCCACAACCTGCTAATGAGTGATGCTCGTGGATTTCTACCGTCTATCTTACACCATCACCTGTAATCAAATTCTACGCCTTTTTCAGGCTCCTGCTGCAACAAGTGGACCTGCCAAGGCACCCGCTGGGCCCCTCCGATGAACTGCACGCCAGACTCATTTGGAACGACTGATGGGCGGTGCGTCTGCGCACCTCAGCTCTGCACGATCCCCGACTGCCCGGACGGCCTCAACCCTGCTATGACCAAACCGGGGACGGACATCCCAGGAAAGTGCTGTCCGGAGTACGGCTGCTTCCCCATACGGCAGGACTGCCCGCCAGACTCGTTCTTCCAAGACGGTTTGTAGAAGAGAGTCCAGAAATATTGACGACACGTCTCAAACAGCTCGTTGACCTTATCTGTTTGTTTTGTGGTGTTTTTTGCAGGAGATTGCGTCTGCTTGTCATGTCAAGCTGTCGAAACTCCTTGTCCCAACGGGGTCGTCAAGCTGTCCTCAGCTGGCAACAACATCCCTGGTTCCTGCTGCGACAAATACTGGTGCGACTCGACAAAACCGACGTTGAACTGCTCGATTGGAGCCGTTGTGACGCCCAACGGGTGCGTGTGTAGTGGAACATGCCCTGTTCCTGCCTGTAGTCCTGGATTCACTTCAAGCATCTCAAAAAAGGCCACGGATGTCTACCCGGACTGCTGCGACGTCCACGTCTGCCTCTCGTAAGGGCTCCAACTATTTATTCACCACTCTCAAAGACTCGTGCATGCAACAACCACTCTCCATCAGACTTAACCACTCCTGAACGTCCACAGCAACCCCTCAGCAGCCTTAAGCGCTCCTTGTCATCCTCAACTTCCATACATGCTTCTGACTGCCCTCAACCACTTCCCAGCATCCTAAACCACTCAACGTCTGCCTTTCGTAATGGCTTCAACTATTTAATACTAGAGAATTCACTATATTCTGACAGCACAAATCCACAACGTCAGTTCCCTCAACGTTTTAACAGCAATTCCTCTTACCTCAGTAAATTACAGCATATTTACTCACGTATTGCATATTACAGGTACCTGTGTCCAGAAGACTCCGTACCAAATACTGCAGGAAAAGGCTGCATTTGTTTTTACGACGCCTGCCAGGAGCCTTCCTGCCCGCCAAATACTGAAATCGACATCATTGAAAGGTACTTGTGGTGTTTCCACAACAGGTGGACCTTGTACCACAATTTCCGTTGATATGAAGTTTTCGTAACGTTGTGTCCCGTTTCAGGAAGTCCAACAAGCCGGGGAAGTGCTGTGCGACCTGGCGGTGCAAACCGGGTCCTCAATGTCCTCTGGACAGCATCAGGATGGACGACGGGTCCTGCGCCTGCGCTCCAGACCTGTGTCAGCTTCCGAGTTCCTGTCCTAAGGGTATGATTTCAATTATCGTCCGGCCTGCAACGCTTGAACCAGGAAAGTGCTGCGCTGAATATTCATGCATGGAGCGGCCAAGGAGCTGTCCTCCGGACTCTTACCTGCAGGGGGATGAGTGCTTTTGCGTTGGGTGCAAAGTGAGTGGTTTTGAATTCAGTTCCACCTAAATGTCTCCATCCTCCATACCATCTCCAGCTTCTCCTCAAAATCTTGAGTTCTATCTAACCATCTCTAGATCCTCCAAAACATCTCCAGTTCCTCCTAACCATCTCCAGTTCCCCATAACCATCTCCAGCTACTCCTAACCATCTAAAGTTCCCTATAACCATCTCCAGTTCCCTATAACCATCTCCGGTTCATCCAAACCATCTTCAATACCCCATAACCATCTCCAGCTCCTCCAAACCATCTCTAGGTCCTCCTAACCATCTCCAGTTCCCCAAAACCATCTCCAGCTCCTCCTAACCATCTAAAGTTCCCTATAACCATCTCCAGTTCCCTATAACCATCTCCAGCTCCTCCTAACCATCTCCAGTTCCCCATAACCATCTCCTGCTCCTCCTAACCATCTCCAGTTCCCCATAACCATCTCCAGTTCCCCATAACCATCTCCAGCTCCTCCTAACCATCTCCAGTTCCCCATAACCATCTCCATCTCCTCCAAACCATCTCCACTTCCCCATTACCATCTCCACTTCCTCACAACCGTGTACATGTCCGCAGGAGCCGCCTATTTGTAAACCAGGAACTCAGCGTATTTTGACCACTCCAGGAAATGACCAACCAGGACGCTGCTGCAACATATACGCCTGCGTCAGCGACTTCGGGACCCTCAACTGCAGTTATGGTGCAATCACAGTCAATATGGAGGTTGGTCTTTGGTTTAAGATTCTTGGTTTTTTTGTTGTCGTTTTAGGTCTTCATAAGGTCAATTTCATCCTAAATGAACCCCTCAATTCGATTCATTCAACCTTTTTGGAGTTTTTGAGACATTTTTGAGTCGAATTTCAGAAATTCTAATGAGTAAATCGAACTCAATTTTCTTCCTTAATCAGAATCAATTAAGTGAGTTTTTTGGTGGTTAAATGATGTTATTTTTCAGTGCATTTGCGCTCCTGAGACCTGCGCTACCGTTGTATGTCCGCCACCAAAGTCCTCTATGATCGTCCAGAAAGCAACTTTAGTGTATCCAGACTGCTGCAACGAGATCACTTGCTCGGAAGTCGTATGTCCACCGGATTCGATACAGACGGCGTCAGGGGACTGTGTGTGTATGTTGGGGTACTGCCAGGCTCCTCAGTGCTCCAGCTCCGCAATACCGATGGTCCAGAGGAAGGCGAGCGGGAAACCAGGTATTTGGAGCATTTTGGGTTAAGACTGAATTTCAAGGCTGTGGCCAAGCTACTGAAGAGCCTCAATGATTGAAGAGTTTAGGCACTCTTTGAACTCCCTAACAAAACCACTCCCTCTCAACCTCATAATATGAGAATGATCAGGAGTATATTATACTCCTGATCATTCTCAACCACTCCTCACCACTTTTATAGACTCCTGTTGGTCACAACCACTCCTCAGCAGCCTTATCTGCTCCTGACCATCCTTAACCACTCCTCACCACTTTTATAGACTTGGGTTGGTCACAACCACTCCTCAGCAGCCTTATCTGCTCCTGACCATCCTTAACTACTCCCCAGCATCCTTAACCACTCCTCACCACTTAGATAGACTCCAGTAGGCCACAACCACTCCTCAGCAGCCTTATCTGCTCCTGACCACCCTTAACTACTCACCAGCATCCTTAACCACTTCTCTCCACTTTTATAGACTCCTGCAGTCCACAACCACTCCTCAGCAGCCTTATCTGCTCCTGACCATCCTTAATTACTCTCAAGCATCCTTAACCACTCCTCACCACTTTTATAGACTTGGGTAGGTCACAACCCCTCCTCAGCAGCCTCATCTGCTCCTGACCATCCTTAACTACTCTCAAGCATCCTTAACCACTCCTCACCACTTTTATAGACTTGGGTAGGTCACAACCACTCCTCAGCAGCCTTATCTGCTCCTGACCATCATTAACTACTCCCCAGCATCCTTAACCACTCCTCGCCACTCTTGAAGACTCCTGCAGTCCACAACCACTCCTCAGCAGCCTTATCTGGCCACCCTCAACAGCTCAAGGAAGATGCCTCTATCCAAATTGTACAATCTTCTCCCCACCAAGTCTCCTCCCAATTTCTAGTTCTTAGTTCTACGTTACAGGTGACTGCTGCGATGAACTCATCTGTTACGGCCCTCCACTCCCACCGTTGTGCCTCCCTCCAAAACGCCTCCGTCCAGACGGCTCTTGCGGCTGCTTCGCTGACCTGTGCGAGCCCTGCGCCCCATGTCCAGAAGGTCTGATATAAAATACACCTTTTTCCCCATTAAACTACTGAATCCTTCACCCTTCACCAACTGTCCAATATTTCTTGCAGGTATGCAGTGCGTTTTGTTCAAAGAACCGACAGGCCTTGGTGATGACTGCTGTCCAGTTTACACCTGCGTCAAGATCCCAAGCTGTCCTCCTGATGCGTACGTCCACGGGGACAATTGTCTTTGTGGGACGTGTCCTCCACAGCCAAACTGCCCTGTTGGGAGTCCGACGATCGTCCAGATGGGCAACGGCGTTCCTGGGAGCTGCTGTACGATGTACCAGTGCCCCAACACGCAAATATGCCCTGCAGGCACCAAAATTGGCGTTGACGGGATGTCTTGCGTCTGCGACGAGGCGTTCTGCATGAAGCCGACTTGCAGCTCTGGCTTTGAACTCAAGGTTGGGAATATTACTCTAAACACAGCCTTATCACGCTTTTTATTTTAGATATGGCCATGAAACCTAATTTGGGCCTATTGGACTTTCTACAGCTCATCAACCAGGCTTCCAACAACCCGCCAGACTGCTGTGATTCGTACGTTTGCATCAGCTTGGAGTGTCCAGCAGATTCGATGATGACAGCTGGCGGTTGCGTCTGCATACCGGACTTCTGCCAGCAGTACGTACCATCGTGTCCTCAAGGTAAAAGACGTGTGTGCCAAATTGGCGTATTTGTGAGTTGATGGTTTTAGCGAATTTTTGAAGAAAATGAAGCCATTATTCTTGGTCCAAAATTTTTAAAACTCGAATTTCTGACAAATTTACATACTGAATTTTGTACAATTTATTTGGTGACAGGTCAAATGCCGAGTGTTGTGAAGAAGGCGGCTGGTGTACCAAATGATTGTTGCGACATTGTGAGGTGCGTTCCAGCTGTCAATTGTATTCCTCCAATGAAGCAAACGCAAGACGGGAAGTGCGAATGTGACGTATCGATGTGCAGCTTGCCGCCGGTTTGCCCACCAGGTGAGTCTGACCATCTCTAGAATCTCCTAACCAGCCTTAACCATCTACAGGTCGTCTTAACCAGTCCAAATCATCTCCAGCTCGTCTTAGCCAGTCCTAAACGTCTCCAGCTTGTCCTAACTAGTCCTAATCATCTCTAGCTCATCTTAACCTGTCCTAACCTCTGCCAGCATCTCCCAATCTGCCCAAACCTTCCAAAAATCTCTCTGATTGCTCTTTAACCGTAAAACCTCTCTCTTTGCCTGCAGGTATGCACTACATCATCCCTAACGACGTAATTGACTGCTGCCCTGTCTACACCTGCGTCAAAGAAACCCCTGACTGTCCCCCTGACTCTTACTGGGACAACGCCTGCGTCTGCTACCCTTGCCAAAATCCTACTCCCTGCCCTGATGGCTCACAGCCCAAAATCTCTATTGAAGCGACCAAATTGCCTGGTTCTTGCTGCAATCTGTACGCCTGCCCTGATCTACCTGCATGCCCGCGAGGTGAGTGATTTGGACAATTGGACAAAGTCTTATGGGATATGGTAAATCTAGCTTCAAACAGAAAGAAAGAATGGTGTGCATCGACGTTAAGGAATATTCTGGATGATTCTGGGGTTCTTGTAAATGATGAGTTGCCAGTTGCACAAAATTTCAATTCGTACTTTTCTTCTGTCGGAGGAGGTTCATGTTGCTAAAGATATTCCCGACAAATTCGTGCATAGTTTCCATCATGCGTCTAATTCGCCATGTTCCTCGTTGTTCATGTCCCCCGTTGTTCCTTCAGAAATTGTAAATTATATGAAGGAACTGAAACCATCATGCTCAATATCAGTAACTACATATTGAAGAGATGGGCAGTCTTGCTTAGTGCTCCACTTTCATTCATCTTCAACATAGCGTTTTCGACCGGTAAATTTCCCACAGCGTTTAAAAAGACTATTGTCGCACCACTCTTTAAAAAACTCTGCAAATTCTTGACACAACGGTTTATTATCTTCCTTGTGCAGATCATTCTGTCTATACCAGACTGTATTGCAAATCGGCACCATACCATATTCTCACCGTACTCATACCATACCATACGAATTTCTTTCCTATCATACCATACTGTATTATACCAAATCATACATACAATAATATACCATACCATACTCATACCATGTCATACAAACCGAGTGAATATTGAAATGTCATCCATTTCTGACCTATATTTAAAATTTCAAGTATCTAGCTCATCATCAAAATTTAATTTGTTTAAACAAATAGGTATTATTTGAACAATTTTACAGACAAGAAACCGAGTGAATATTGCATTGTGATCCATTTCTGACCTATATTTAAAATTTCAAGTATCTAGCTCATCATCAAAATTTAATTTGTTTAATCAAATAGGTATTATTTAAACAATTTTACAGATGAGAAACCGGGTGAATATTGCAATGTGGTCTATCCCCGACTCATGGTTAAAATTTCTAGACTGTAGTTTACCGGGAAGATGAAAAAAGGTAGTTTTATTCTGGGCGTCTGGGGGGTTGACCCACGTAGCGGCAGTTTTCGACGCAAAAGATTAGTGTTTCTCCTAAACCTTTGCGCGCTCACTGTGAACGAACGGCTGGTCGCACAAAAATCCAATTGGTCTTAAAAGATTCGTAATTTTTCAGGTCATTCAAAAGTGAACTATACATTGCACGGTTCTGTTACATATTTTGAGATATGACATTGTCAAAATTTTGAATTTCATTTTGAACCCTTTCCCCTTGGCCTAGGGTTATGAAAAGTTTCGAGGACCATTGTGGGGCTGGTCCAAACCCAGAAACCGAATTTCGTAATTTTATCTCAACGCTAACTGGGCAAAGTGCCGCGGACGGCGGACGGCGGACGGGGGACGGCGTACGGCGGACGGGGGACGGCGTACGGCGGACGGGGGACGGCGTACGGCGGACGGACGGATTTTTTTTTATTCGATTTTCTGAATCTACGCATCTTGAAACGTAAACCAACAAATTTTGAGGGGGAGTTAAAAATTTTTTTTCTTTGGGCGATTCCAATGGTTCATTATCGAAGATAATAAACCAAAAGGAGAAAGAAGCATAATGGGAAATTACAGACCGATTGCTTTAACTTTATCCTTGTCAAAAATACTTGAAAAGCGCATTAAGGCGAGGATGGTAATGTTTTTAACTAATAATGAAATCATCTCGAAAAATCAGTATGGTTTTCAGAAAGGTATAAGTACAGACCATGCTTTATATAATTTAAATAATCGTGTTTCACAAAGGCTTGATGAAGGCTTCTATGTTTTTGGAATTTTTTTAGATATTAAAAAAGCTTTTGATTCGGTGGACCATAGGATTTTGTGTAATATAGTTGTGGCATTCGAGGTTTGCCTTTGGACTTGATTGTCTTACCTGTATGGTCGCCCACAAGTTTGCCTCAGGGCACTGTATTAGGTCCCATCCTCTTTTTACTCAATATCAATGACCTGATGAATCGAGATATTGATGGTAAGCTTTTTGGATTCGCAGATGATACATCGATTATCTTTTGGGGTAATGATTATAATGATTTGATCCACACTATTAACCATAATGTTTTTCGTATTTATATAAAATGCTGGTTTGATTTGAACAAATTTGAACAAATTATGCCTAAATGTAGAAAAAACATCTGTCTTCCGTTTCTCAATTGGAAACAAGGATTTTCCATCGGACTTTGGTCAAGTTCCACTTAACTTTTTCTTGTCTGAGGAATGATGCCAATTGTAATTGTATTTTGCTTCCATATAGTGACGATTGTAAATATTTGGGGGTCAAAATTGATAACCACTTGAGCTATAAGCAGCATATTGATGAACTTATAATAAGATTGCGTAAGCTGTTTTATGTATTTAAAGAGACACGTAAGTTCCTTTCAAAAAGCCAACTTAAAACTATTTATTATGGTTTGGCCTTTTCTATAATCAAATACGGGATAGTACTTCGGGGTTCCGCGTCTAAGTCAGCTGTTAAGAAAGTGCAAATCGTGCAAAATATATGATTACGAATTATATTAAATAAAAACTCTAGATATTCTTCCTCACTTTTGTTTAAATCTTTTGAAGTTAAAAATATTAATCAAATTCATCTTTTTCAATCTTGCATACATATTTTTGGCACTAAAATTGATCCACGTCATCTTTTATCTTCGTCTGTTACTCGTTAACTACAATAATTCCCGTGTCATTCTTCCTAATATAAATACTGAGTTCTACAGGAGAAATGCTTATGTAACTGCCCTCAGAACTCTATACCAAAAAGAAGTAAATATTTTTTCGTTTTCCAGCCTGTCAAATTTTAAAAAACTATTAAATAGCTGTTTATAATTCTGCATTGTTAAGTCTTCGTAATGTTTTCTTGTTTATAAATTAATTAGGATTTAATTTTCGTATTGTCTTGTTTTTTTTTTTTTTTTTTTTTTTTTTTAAATTGATAAATTTTTGTTATTTTATTTGATAAATTTTTACTATGATAAATTTTTGTTGTTGTTAATTAACGTTTATGTCTTTGGTTATTGCATCACCTGTGTGCTGCTGTCATAATGAATGAATGAATAAGTTTATTCCGTAGATTCACAAATATACATCCATATGAGATCATCAAGTTTACAAGTATGAAATAAATAAAGTCTTCAAGTATATACAATTATACAATACAAATAAATTTTCTTCTTGGTTATTCTACCGGAAATTACCCCCATAACCATAGGATAATCCTGTGCGGTTATAGGGGAGTTGCTAGAATTGATTCAAATATCTGAAATATCTAAATATAAATATCTAGATGAGTTTGTTACCTACTATTTGAGCAGAGTGACTTAATTGAAAACAGTGGGTCAGTTCACATATATGCTAGAAATGATTCTCTTACAGTAATCAGAACCTTTGACAATCAACCAAGTAAACGATTTTCGTTTGAACAACGATCGGGATAAATTTGCGGGTGATTTCATGTCGTCAGGGAGTGATCGGATTATGTAAGGCATGCTGAAATACAAATGTCTAGATGTACACCATTAACGAGTTTTTGGAGCAGGGATTACAGCTTGAGAAGTGGGACGAGTGCAATAGGCGTTGGGTACATGAAAAAATCGGGATGTTTGTGATTGAAGGAGAGAGATGCTTTTATACAGGGTGTATCAGATAAGCTGCGCAGTACTTCACCCACGTATTCTACAACCAATTGCCAACGAAAAGTGCCCCGTAGCAATTTTTTTATCTCGCTTAGTTTTTGAGTTATTTCACCTCTAAGATTTTTTTCGTGTTTTCGACCTTGTCTCAGCAAAACGGCTATAACTCACTTACAGTATTATTTAAAGTAAAAGTTGAGGATACCGTTGGAAAGTACGTTAAATTTCCTATCTTTCAAGCGCCAAACCAATTCTTTTTGCTCACATCGAGTTGGCGAAAAATCACTCTACAAAGCAAACTTCAAGAAAATTGGAAAAAAGAAGGTTTTTAAAACGTTCATTACTCCACTCTAATCTGCATTTGATCGGGTGCCTGTAGCTTAAAAAATGCACCAGAAGGTCAGCTTTCGAATGGTATATCAAAAAAACTTTTTACTATTTTATTTGGTCGAGAAAACCTCGTTTGAATGCAAAAAAACAGCGAAGCAAGTCGAGGTTTTTGACGCTTGGTAATGGGTTTCAAATAAGTAGGCAATTTTACGAACAAAATTAATCTGTTCTATCTTCTAAGGTGCAGTTTTAAATTTGTGCAAGCATGTTCTAATACGTAATTACAGTAAATGTTCAAAAAGGCCTCCATTTTGTTGAATGCACAAATGTGGCCTTTTGCACATTGCATCAACAGCACTTCGAAGCTCTCTTCGGTTTGGTTTCATTTGATCACCGCAATCCATTATTCTTTGGATGAGATGATCTCTCGACTCAATCCTGACGTCGTACACTTTTGCTTTGAGATTCCCCCAGAGGTAATCGTCCGTCGGAGTGAGGTCAGGACTGCGCGGGGGCCACCGGACGGGTCCATACTGACCGATCCACCTATGAGAAATTTGAAAGTTAAATGAATGCTTTAAAAAACTGAAGCCTCCTGTTCATCATAAAGCACATTAAAAGAAAAAGAATTCTCCACTCAACATAAGGAAAAATACGCCGAACAATTTTTTTAAAGCATTCATTTAACTTTCAAATTTCTCATAGGTGGATCGGTCAGTATGGACCCGTCCGGTGGCCCCGCGCAGTCCTGA
>OY986065.1:4732128-4766446 GCA_963920205.1 Stenodema calcarata
TGACCGATCCACCTATGAGAAATTTGAAAGTTAAATGAATGCTTTAAAAAACTGAAGCCTCCTGTTCATCATAAAGCACATTAAAAGAAAAAGAATTCTCCACTCAACATAAGGAAAATACGCCGAACAATTTTTTTAAAGCATTCATTTAACTTTCAAATTTCTCATAGGTGGATCGGTCAGTATGGACCCGTCCGGTGGCCCCCGCGCAGTCCTGACCTCACTCCGACGGACGATTACCTCTGGGGGAATCTCAAAGCAAAAGTGTACGACGTCAGGATTGAGTCGAGAGATCATCTCATCCAAAGAATAATGGATTGCGGTGATCAAATGAAACCAAACCGAAGAGAGCTTCGAAGTGCTGTTGATGCAATGTGCAAAAGGCCACATTTGTGCATTCAACAAAATGGAGGCCTTTTTGAACATTTACTGTAATTACGTATTAGAACATGCTTGCACAAATTTAAAACTGCACCTTAGAAGATAGAACAGATTAATTTTGTTCGTAAAATTGCCTACTTATTTGAAACCCATTACCAAGCGTCAAAAACCTCGACTTGCTTCGCTGTTTTTTTGCATTCAAACGAGGTTTTCTCGACCAAATAAAATAGTAAAAAGTTTTTTTGATATACCATTCGAAAGCTGACCTTCTGGTGCATTTTTTAAGCTACAGGCACCCGATCAAATGCAGATTAGAGTGGAGTAATGAACGTTTTAAAAACCTTCTTTTTTCCAATTTTCTTGAAGTTTGCTTTGTAGAGTGATTTTTCGCCAACTCGATGTGAGCAAAAAGAATTGGTTTGGCGCTTGAAAGATAGGAAATTTAACGTACTTTCCAACGGTATCCTCAACTTTTACTTTAAATAATACTGTAAGTGAGTTATAGCCGTTTTGCTGAGACAAGGTCGAAAACACGAAAAAAATCTTAGAAGTGAAATAACTCAAAAACTAAGCGAGATAAAAAAAATTGCTACGGGGCACTTTTCGTTGGAAATTGGTTGTAGAATACGTGGGTGAAGTACTGCGCACCTTATCTGATACACCCTGTATATAATTGTGGTATAGTGAAAGCATGGACAGTGTTGAAGAGATCATTGGTGGGGAAACGTCTCGGTTTTTTCGCAATTACTTTCAAAATTGACTTCTGAACCGTAATCAGAGGGTTCAGCACAGAGGATGAAGCACCGCCCCACGTTATTATTCCAAAACTAATAATACTTTGCACAAGTGCTAATAATGATACATGAACTCCTCCGAAGAGCACAAGTTCTCTTGAACTTATTCTTCGGTGGGCAATAAGTTGTTAAAATGATACCGATTGAATTATAAACTTACCTATTTTGCCAATAAAGAAATACAATACAATACAATACAAAGTGTACAAGTTGAGGGTTTATAAATTGCCACTTACTGACGTGTTGTGGTTTTTGTTGCAGGGTCAATACCAACTGCAGGAGGCTGTGTTTGTGATGAGGCGTCGTGCGGCAAGCCGACTTGCGGCGAAGGTGCCACACTTAGTATTGTCCAACAAGCCACATCAGAGTTCCCGGATTGCTGCTCAGAGTACGGGTGCGTTCAGGTTCTGTGTCCACCTGATTCCGTTGCAAATCCAGACGGATCCTGCTCGTGTGCTCCGGGTTTGTGCCGAGAGAAGCTTTGCCCTCCCGGGATGCAGCCCTACATGGTGATTCCGCCTCTGGACGTCTCTGGGAGATGCTGCGGTGAATTCATGTGTCAGCTGGGTGAATTCAACTGTCCGCAATTTATGGCTCCGCAGGCTGATGGCAGGTGCGGTTGTGATGTCGAGACTTGCTACCCGCCGCCTCCATGTCCTCCGAAATTCATGGCTGTCAAATACCGCGAGCCGACCTACCTTGGCAATGATTGTTGTCCAGAATGGACCTGCGTTGAGGCCAAAGAGTGTCCTCCTGACTCGTACTTCCTAAATGGGACTTGTTTGTGTTTGGAGTGTCCAGAACCATACTGCCCTAAAGGGTACACCATCGACAAAAACACCCCTGGAAGCCACAATCCAGGATCCTGCTGCGACGAGTACTCCTGCATACACGGCGACGGCAACATCATCAGGTGTGCCCCGGGAAGCGTCCCCTCCAGCGACGGCACCCAGTGCATCTGCGACCTCCCATCATGCCCTGCACCAAATTGCGACACCAATTTCACACTCAAAATCCTCCAACAACCGTCTCAAGTCTACCCCGACTGCTGCCCTCTGTACCAGTGCCTCAAATTCCTCTGCCCTCCAGACTCGTATTGGAACGATCAGGAACAGACATGTACTTGCATCACAAACTACTGCATGCCGCCAATTTGCGGCCCTGGTGAGACGCCTTCTACAGTCGTTCGTGGCACAGGACAGCCTGATCGTTGCTGTGATGTCATTGAGTGCAGATTTATTCAGAACCACTTGTGCCCCCCTTTCACCAAATTGATGCCAAACGGGCAGTGTGATTGCGCTCCAGAATTCTGCATTCAGCCTCCTGCATGTCCTGCACCTTTGATTGCTGTCATAACAAAACAAGCAACAGGGACTTTGTACGATTGCTGTTCAGAGTACAACTGTTTGGAGCCAAATCCGGTGAAGTGTGGCAATGGGACCTACGCAGACAATGGAGTTTGTGTGTGTTTGCCGTGTATGGGACCACCATCATGCCCTGTCGGGGTTGCTGAAATACTCCACAAAGCCACAAATCTGGCTCCTGATTGCTGCGATTTGTACAACTGCAAAGATACTCCTGTGTGCCCTGCAGGGTCTGTTGTTGCTCCGGACGGCAAAACCTGTTTATGCTACGATTCCAGCTCATGTCCAAAACCAACCTGCAGCCCCAACGACGAGCTGATAATCTCTCAGCAGCCTTCAGGAGTCTTTCCTGACTGCTGCTCGACGTACGAGTGTCAAAAAATCCACTGTCCTTTGGGGTCACAGATGGGGCAGAGTGGTCAGTGCGTGTGCCTCAAGGGATGTCCAGAACCACAGTGCGGCCCTGGTACTGTCATGGTGATTCAACGACGAGCTGCTGGTTTTCCAGGTGATTGTTGTGACGATATGACGTGCGTTGTGGTCGAAACTCCGCAATGTCCGCCTTTCATGATTATGACGCCTGGAGGGTGCGTTTGTGTCGAGGATTTCTGCTCACCAGCGCCAAATTGCCCTGAAGGATTGGCTGCTGTGATATCAGGCGTCCCCTCGGGCGTTGATGGCGACTGTTGCGTGGTGTACAGTTGCGTTGCAATACCGGTTGAGTGTCCTCCAGGAAGCTACTCGCAAAATGGTGAGTGTATTTGCCTCCCGTGTGAGGCGCCAGTCTGCAGCAATGGACATCCTCCTGTTAAGAGCTCAGTGGAGAACAAACCACCTGATTGTTGCAAGTACAAGTGCAATGATTCTTCTATTTTGTGTCCACCAGGATCCATTTTGGACGGCGGCATCTGCACTTGCGACCCATTGCAGTGCACCATGCCACACTGCAATGAAGACAACCAAGTTGTTACAATTAAACAAGCAACGAAATTTCCAAATTGCTGCAACCAGTTTGCTTGTGTCAAAACCGAATGTCCTCCTGATTCTGTATTGATTGGAGACAAATGCCAGTGCACTCCAAATTACTGTACAACGTTGTGCCCTCCAGGGATGCGACCTGAAATCACCAAACCCGCATCAAACATCTCTGGTGAGTGTTGTGAAGTCTACGAGTGTAGAATCGCCTTCAACGACCTTTGTCCACCTTACACAAAACGAACCATCAGCGGCGAGTGCGTTTGTGCTGCTGAGCTCTGCACAGATGATCCTCAATGCCCTGAGGGTCTCACGGCAGTCGTCATTTTGCAACCAACAATGACTGGAGGTGACTGCTGCCCAACGTACAGCTGTATTGAACCCCCGACGGCCTGCCCTCCTGACAGCTACATGATGGGAACCTGTACGTGCTACAGCTGCCCTGATACGCCCCGTTGCAGTAATGGAGCTCAACCAACGGTAACAAAACGAGGCAATAACCAACCAGGAACGTGTTGTGACGTCTTTGTCTGTGAAAGTGCAGAATGCCCTGCAGGGGCTATAATGGGCCCAGATGGACAAAATTGCATTTGTGACTTCAGTTTATGCTCAATTCCAACGTGTGATACGGGTTATGACCTTGTGACGACGGTTTTGGCTGTTATGGAGTATCCATCATGCTGCAATCAGTACGCTTGTGTTGATGTGACCTGCCCGTTGTATACAGTATATGACAATGGGAGTTGCAGGTGCGTCAAAGACCTCTGTCCTGCAGTTCAGTGCAGTCCAGGTTTGCAGCTTGGTGTTACCCACAAGGCGTCTGGAATTGGAGAAGACTGCTGCGACGAATTCGAGTGTTTCTTGCAGGCGCAGGTATGTCCGCCGTTCATGCGCCGGACGCCTGACGGAATGTCGTGCGAGTGCGATGAATCTTCGTGTTTGGAGGCCCCTGTATGTCCTCCAGGGACGTCCCCGTATGTTTACAGGTCGCCAGATCAACCGGATTGTTGCCCAACGTACACATGCGAGGCGCCAATTCAGATGTGCCCTCCAGGAACGTACTTACAAGGCGCAGCGTGTTTGTGTCTGCCGTGCCCTGCGCAGCCCCAATGCGCAGATGGAAGTCCACCTACCAGAATCTCCACAGGGACTAAATTCCCTCCAAACTGCTGCGACTCGTACCAGTGCCCAGAACGACTCTGTCCCTCAGGAGCGACTCCCAAGAACGACTCGTGCATCTGTGACTCGTCTTCTTGCCCTCAACCTTCGTGTCCCCCGGACGCTGCTCTCATCGTAACTCGTCCTTCCACACAAGTTTTCCCCGATTGCTGTGACGTGTTGTCCTGCGTCTCTACTCAGTGTCCTCCTGATTCAGTTCAATCAGGGCAAGATTGCGTCTGCCTCCCAAACTGCTCACAGAAGGAATGCCCTCCAGGGTACCTCGTTTTCGTCGAAGCTGTTGGCTCTGGACGACCAGGTAAACAATAAATCAATTCTACTGAATATCCCACTTTTTATATCGTCTTTATTGACCAAAGCGTGATCTGCACCGTCAGCAGGTTGAAGCTGTAGATGGAAGATGGTACGTTTGCTGTGGGGAATCTGTAACTAAAAGATCTGGATTTGTGGATCTTTTAATAATACAACAAATTACTTCTGTTTTTCAGGGCGATGCTGCGACGTCCACGTTTGTATGCCCATTTCGCCTCAGTGTCCGCCTTACATGATGATGACGCCCAACGGCCGCTGCGTCTGCGACGACAAGAACTGCGAGGCTCCTCGGGCCTGTTCTGGAGGGATGATGCCGATCATCGTTCACCAGCCGTCTGGTGAGTCAGTTGAGTTTGGAGCGATTGTAATGATCAATTTGAGCCCACTGTTCCATACTGGTCGAGCAATCGCCAGATCAGTGGACGGTGTGGAGGAGAATATTAAGGAGTCGGCTGAGGAATGTAACACCATCGACTTTTTAAGGGTCTCCCAAAAAGAAGTAGGAACGATTATTGATGAATTTAAAGGAGGCTCAAGCCCGGGATATGACGGGATTAGCTTTAAACTACTGAAAAATTGTAAATGTCAAATTATTGAAGTGCTTACATACCTGGCTAATAGGTCGTTTAAAGAAAATATTTTCCCAGACATTTACAAGAAGGCGATTCTTGCTCCGCTCTTCAAAAAGGGGGATCCTTCAGACCCAAATAATTACAGACCTATATATAGGTCTGACCTATATATATAGACTATATATAGTTGCTCAGTGGAATGTCATTCAGTCGACCCAAAACATTTGCGAGAAACGCTAAATATAATACTTTTCTTAGAAAAACACGGTTGAATAAAAATAACTACGATCTAAAACAAAAATAGCAATGTAGACAATTCATTTTACCTAAAACGCTTACTAGCAAAACCGAATGGTCAATAATGGGTTTGCGCACTAAGGAACAACATTGAATTTAATTCATTTCTAAAACTGGGAACTAAGGGTTGTAAAATGAAAAATGAAATTTCAAGTTGGAAATCCACTTCCTTTCAGTACTACCGTGTCCACGGATTTATTTATGAAAGCAGGTGGAGGGGATGATTATCCAGTTCGTATCGATGTTTTACACCTATCGATGATTTTTAAATCGCGATTTCTCACGTTTTATTCACGATACCGGAAAAGTTAGTGATTGATTGATAGGTAGACATTGATTTTTCAAAAAGCAACTATTATTGCCCATTGGAGTGTCGAGCGAAAAAATACATCGATGCTATCGACGAGGATGACTTGAATAATCACTTTGTCTAAAAAATGGTTAATAACGCGGAATTGAACAGGAAGAGGTGGGTTCATTGGAATATTATAGATTCGATTATTTTTATTCACAATACTAAAACGATTATTTTTATAAACAATATTTTTTATAAACAATTATTTTTATAAACAATACTAAAAGTATAATCGTCGATCATGAAGAAATCTTCATTATGAACAAAGAAAAGGCACGTTCCCAATTCAGGTTTCATCGGTCTAAGATACTAGGATTTTGTCATTTTAAACATTCTCTCTCTCTATTGCAAATAACTAATTACTAACAATATTTTGTTACATCGAACAAATACGGGGACCAGATCAAGTTACCTAAACAAAGTTAAATTGCCATTCCGTGCAAGCAGCTGGGGACAGAGGTGTTTTGATTATAGGGGGGCGTTGCCTTTCAACAATTTACCCGGTTATCTAAGAGAGATGGGTTCCTTGGACCCCTTCAAAAAGGCGTTGAAGGGGCGTTTCTCCGGATCACCACTGTGAGTTGGATGGGTCGTGGTTGGTTCATATTTATGTATATACATTGTAAATATTATTATCAATTCTAGAATAATTATTATCAATAGCAAATCTCAATCATCTTTTATTTTGGAAATTATTATTTATTTTTGAAAATTTGTATTTATTTTTGAAAATGTTGTATTTATTTTAGTTACTTTGCATTTGTTTCATTCATATTTGTCTGCGAGGATTCGACTCCTCCCCTCACCACAAGCTCTGCTTAAAGAAGGGAGTAGCATTAAGTAGCATTAAGCATTATGTATTTTATGTATTGTATTTTTAAAATAAATGCATTTGTTAAAAAAAATATATATATATCAGGGGTTATGGGCCCAGCGGTGAGAGCTTCTTGGGCCTTGATTGCCCACTGGCAGCACTCAGAACTCAGTACAAAATTTTAATGGTGTTTTGTTGGCGTTTTCTTGTTTTCTCCCAATCTCACTCAATCAATCAATTTGTTCTTTACAGGAGAAGTTGGCGACTGCTGCCCCTCGTACAGCTGCATCCCGCAGATGCCCGAGTGCCCAATAGACAGCTACCTGCGCGACGGGAACTGCCTGTGCTACTCATGCAGCGCTCCTCCACCCTGTGAAAACGGGCTGCCTGCACAAGTGCGGACCCGAGGCAATAGGAAACCTGGAACATGCTGTGACACGTTCCAGTGTAACGCTTACGTCATTTGCCCTCAAGGATCAGTTGTTGGTGAGTGGTACAAGCCAGCAGGAAAGCTGCAAAAAGTGCGTTTTGTGCACAAGAGTTGAATCGTGTAGGGTAGAACTCATTGGTGCTACTGATTTTGCAGGTGCTGATGGAGCCACGTGCATTTGTCAAAAAGACATGTGCCCGACACCTGTCTGCAATCCTGGTTACACTCTGGTGGTGACCCGCTCAGCCTCAGGGACCCAACCCGACTGCTGCGACGACCTCGCCTGTATCAGCTTGTTGTGTCCAGAAGACAGCATGATGGGCCCTGACAAACAGTGCATTTGCATCCCCAACTTCTGCCAGAGGCCGACCTGCTCCCCCGGGTACGTCCCGAGTCTCCAGCAGCAAGGGATTGGTGAGTGTCCATTTTCCTCAGAAATAGCTGAAGTTGTGAGGTAACAGCTACCTGAGGTGCATAGATAGGTAAATTTCCACAGCAATAGCTGGAGTTGTAAGGCGCTACCTACCTGACCTGCATTGACAGTTAATTGCCTTAGCAATAGCTGGTGTTCTGAAGTAGCACCTACCTGAGCTGCATTTCTCTGAAGTAAAGTAGCTTTGCGAACGCTACTGGCGGGCTTCATGTTGGACAGCTTTATTATGGCTTCTCTCCCTCTTCAGAGGCTTGTCTAGATTCACAGCTTCTTATTAGCCAGTTTTATGTTATGTTAGCATGATACGTCTGCTGAGTTCAGCATGATCTGCGCAGAAAGCACCCACAACAAATGTTTTGTGGTTCATCAGTGATGTACGCCTGTTTCTTGGAGGGATTTCTGCTGCAGAATCTGCAGAAACTATCATATTGGACATTTTTGTTTTTATAGTGTTGTGCTTCACTGAATTGTTTCGTTTTGCAGGTACGCCAGGTAGTTGCTGTGACGTCTACATCTGCATTGTGCAGCCCTGGACGTCTCCTGAATGTCCTCCGTACACCCACCCGACAATTGATGGCAGCTGCTTGTGTGACTCGTGCTCCTGCCCTCAGCCACCAGTTTGTCCCTCGGGTTTGTCTGCAGTCATCATTCAAGAGCCACAGGACATTTTAGACAACTGCTGTCCAACTTACGGGTGCCACCAGGTTGTTGAGTGTCCTCCAGATTCAAACGGCGTTGGTGGGAAGTGCGTCTGCAGAGAGTGTCCTGTAACAGCCTGTGCAAAAGGGGATGTTGAGATCATCCAAAAAGGTACTAACACACCAGGGACATGCTGTGACACATACAATTGCAGTGGGATTCTTGTTTGTCCTCCTGGAGCAGTCATCGGCCCAGATGGCCACACGTGCCTCTGCTCGCCACAATCCTGCCTCTGGCCTGTGTGCGACCCTGGATTCCAACTCATCAACGTTGCACAGCCCACAAACGTCTTCCCAAACTGCTGTCCACAGTACGCCTGCGTCAAAAACCAGTGTCCAGACGACTCAATGTACGACCAAAACACCTCACAGTGCGTCTGCTTGCCGATGTACTGCCAAGCGCCAAATTGTCCACCAGGTCAGCACCAAGTCGTTGTTGCACAAAGCAAACGACAACCTGGTTTCTGCTGCGACGTCGTTGAATGTCAAATTTATGGGCCAGATTGCCCACCATACGCTCAACCTGCCCCTGACGGAACGTGTATATGCAACTTGGCACTGTGCCCACCACCATCACCGTGTCCTTTTGGCACCATATCTGTTATAACGCACCAACCATCAGGCCACGTCTCGGACTGCTGCCCCACTTATTCCTGTACTGTGCCACAAATCCAGTGTCCACCTGATAGCTACGTTGATGACGGTATTTGCAAGTGTCTTCCATGCCCTGAGCCTTGTCCAGGTGGAGTTGAGCAGGTTGAAGGCACCGCCCAGCCGGGGCAGTGCTGCAGCAAATGCACCTGTCAAACTCAGGATTGTCCTCCAGGAACGAAGATCAATCCTTATGATGGATCTTGCATCTGCGATGAAACCTTCTGCCAAATTCCGCAGTGTGGCTTTGCAGCAAAACTGGTCATAATTGAAGCTGCATCACACTGGTACCCATCATGTTGCAACAAGTACGCTTGTATAGAAGCTTCATGTCCACAGGATTCCATACAGCAGTATGACCACTGCGAGTGCATCTCTGGAATTTGCACGCAGAATACGTGCCCTGCAGGATTTGAGCCGCTCCTCATTGAAAAAGCACTGGGCGTCCCAGGGAAATGCTGTGACGTTGTGAAGTGTGAGAAGAGTCAAGTGGCTCCAGAGTGTCCCAAATACTCGTTGTGGACGCCAAACGGCTGCGTTTGTGTTGAGCGGCTCTGTCCAAAACCAGAGTGTCCTCAGGGTTGGGAGCCAGTTTTGTATCAACAACCAAGCAACGTTATTGGCGACTGCTGCCCGGTTTACCAGTGCATTGCAACACAAAACTGCCCTCCTGACAGTTACTCCATCAACGGCCAGTGCGTCTGTTACCAGTGCCAACCTCCACTCCCATGTCCAAATGGCGAACCCCGCGTCATCAAACCCGCCAAAAACCGTCCAGGAGCCTGCTGCAACGTCTACGGCTGCCCAAAAGGCCCTAACTGCCCTCCGGGAGCTCAAATGGGACCTGATGAATCCTGCGTCTGCAACTCCGCTCTCTGCCCTGTACCTGTGTGCAACGCCGGGTTCATCATGAAAGTGGTCAAAACCTCCAACTTCGTCTTCCCCGACTGCTGCAACCAGTATATGTGCTTCAAAGTTGAATGCCCGCCTGACAGCATCGCCACTCCAAGTGGCAACTGCATCTGCTCACCAGGCTACTGCCAGGTAAGTCAAATAAATATCCGTATATTTATAGTGTGAATTACCTGTTTTGATTAGGATATTTTGAACTCTATCATGCTGAATCATTACAAAACCAACTGAAGCAGTTGTAATACGAGTGAAATCAAAGTATTTCAAGCTATTTGTCAATCTATTCATGCTGAATCACCACAAAACCAGCTGAAGCAGTGGTTATATGAGTTAAATCAATGTATTTCAAGCGATTTTTCACTCTCCCCATGCTGAAACACCACAAAACAAGCTAAATATCACTCCATTTGCATCTTAATGCTGCACCAATCCACACATAGGAAACCCTAGCTCAGGCATTCTGAGCAATACCGAGGCATTTCTGGCGTCTACTGTGTCCAGGAAAATTGGATATTTTGTAATTTTATCTTATTTTTGCTGAAATTTCAAATACTTCTTCCGTTTTTTCTTGCAGGTGCTGATGTGCCCTCCAGGGCAGACGCCCGTAGTTGCTCAGAAGGCGTCAGGCGAGCCAAGCGACTGCTGTGACACTCTCGTCTGCAGAATTGACATCCAACAGCCTCTCAATAACTGCCCGGCGTTCACAGTGCCAAACGGAGACGGAACTTGCCGCTGCGCTCTGGAGATGTGTCTCCCGCCTTTGGTCTGCCCTACAGGAATGGAGTCTGTCGGTATGAGTTTTGTCCAATATAACCATAAGATGCTGTACTTTTTGATACTTTAATTGCATACATGCAAAAAACGGGCAAATGAAGGCGTTTAGCATGAATTGGTGGTTCTGTCTGAACAGCTGAACAACTGTTTTGCACTACTTAGTGCTCAATTTTACTATTCGTGCACACTTCTAACCGCCAGAATACAGGATCAGTGCTGCAGCACTGTGCACAAAGGGCTAATGGTTATAGTTTTTCTCTACGAATCAGCATTTCATTGCTTTTCAGCAAATACGGTCCAAATCACAAGTTCTGCGCAATTTAAATGATTTTGTTGCTGTTCAGCAAATACGGTCCAAATGACAAGTTCTGCACATTATCCATGTTTTTGTTGCAGTTCAGCAAATACGATCCAAATGACAAGTTCTGCACAGTATTCGGGTTTGTTGCTGTTCAGCAAATACGATCCAAATGACAAGTTTTGCAAATTTTCCATATTTTTGTTGCTGTTCAGCAAATACGGTCCAAATGACAAGTTCTGCACATTTTTCAGGTTTTTGTTGGTGTTCAGCAAATATGGTCCAGATGACAAGTTCTGCAAATTTTCCATATTTTTGTTGCTGTTCAGCAAATACGGTCCAAATGACAAGTTCTGCACATTTTTCAGGTTTTTGTTGCTGTTCAGCAAATACGGTCCAAATGTCAAGTTCTGCAAATTTTCCATGTTTTGGTTGCTGTTCAGCAAATACGGTCCAAATGACAAGTTCTGCGCCTTTTCGATGTTGTTGTTGCTGTTCAGCAAATACGATCCAAATGACAAGTTCTGCACATTTTCCATGTTTTTGTTGCTGTTCAGCAAATACGGTCCAAATCACAAGTTCTGCACATTTTTCATGTTTTTGTTACTGTTCAGTGGGTTGCTGAACAGGGTTGGTTCCTTCAGCAGAACCACAAGGTGCTGTACCAGCACACCCACCAGTCACTTCCTGCTGCATCCAATGATGGATTGTCCAATTTCATTTCCAGTCAAACGGAGGCCCTCAGGCGTCGTGCCCGACTGCTGCCCTGAATTCGGGTGCATCCCCATGCAACCCGACTGCCCTCGAGACTCGTTCCCGCAGAACGGCGTCTGCGTCTGTTTCCCGTGCGTTGCTCAGGCCTGCCCTCCGGGAGACCTGCCGGCCGTTGATCGTCCGGGTCAGAAACGTCCGGGTCAGTGCTGCGACGTCGTCAGGTGTTTGGAGCCCCAGACGATCAACTGTTTGCCGGGATCGCGGCTTGAGGGCTCGTCATGCGTCTGCGACGTGTCCAGTTGCTTCATACCCCAATGTGCACCAGGCACCACGCTGATGGTAAATATTCAACTAATTTCCACAGGAACAGCTATCGACCCCTAAAAGATCCCAATAAATACGTCAAATTTTAGGTACCTATTACGTAGAAACTCCAAAAATTTGCTCATTATGCCATGCTGCATGCTTGGGACTTCATCTTAAATTTCATTGGATAGTGATGTCACAGCCTCCAACTTTATCGAAATTCGAACAATTTTACCATGAACATGACTGTCCTGATATTGTCCACTTTTGGTCGAGATAAACGAAAGAAGTTGACTTCATATCGAATCGAGGTGTTTGATTGAGATCGAATGGACCTTCAAGGAGTGCAATTGTCATTCAAATACATCGAGATAAACGAAAAAAGTCGACTTCATATCGAATCGAGGTGCTTGATTGAGGTCGAAAGGACCTTCAAGGAGTGCAATTCTCAACTCAAATACATCGAGATAAACGAAAAAAGTTGACTTCATATCGAATCGAGGTGTTTGATTGAGGTCGAATGGACCTTCAAGGAGTGCAATTCTCAACTCAAATACTTCGAGATAAACGAAAAAAGTTGACTTCATATCGAATCGTGGTGTTTGATTGAGGTCGAATGGACCTTCAAGGAGTGCAATTCTCAACTCAAATACTTCGAGAAAAACGAAAAAAGTTGACTTCATATCGAATCGAGGTGCTTGATTGAGGTCGAAAGGACCTTCAAGGAGTGCAATTCTCAACTCAAATACATCGAGATAAACGAAAAAAGTCGACTTCATATCGAATCGAGGTGTTTGATTGAGGTCGAATGGACCTTCAAGGAGTGCAATTCTCAACTCAAATACTTCGAGAAAAACGAAAAAAGTTGACTTCATATCGAATCGAGGTGCTTGATTGAGGTCGAAAGGACCTTCAAGGAGTGCAATTCTCAACTCAAATACATCGAGATAAACGAAAAAAGTCGACTTCATATCGAATCGAGGTGTTTGATTGAGGTCGAATGGACCTTCAAGGAGTGCAATTCTCAACTCAAATACTTCGAGATAAACGAAAAAAGTCGACTTCATATCGAATCGAGGTGCTTGATTGAGGTCGAAAGGACCTTCAAGGAGTGCAATTCTCAACTCAAATACATCGAGATAAACGAAAAAAGTCGACTTCATATCGAATCGAGGTGTTTGATTGAGGTCGAATGGACCTTCAAGGAGTACAATTCTCAACTCAAATACTTCGAGATGAACGAAAAAAGTTGACTTCATATCGAATCGAGGTGTTTGATTGAGGTCGAATGGACCTTCAGGGAGTGCAATTCTCAACTCAAATACTTCGAGATAAACGAAAAAAGTCGACTTCATATCGAATCGAGGTGTTTGATTGAGGTCGAATGGACCTTCAAGGAGTGCAATTCTCAACTCAAATACTTCGAGATAAACGAAAAAAGTCGACTTCATATCGAATCGAGGTGTTTGATTGAGGTCGAATGGACCTTCAAGGAGTGCAATTCTCAACTCAAATACTTCGAGATAAACGAAAAAAGTCGACTTCATATCGAATCGAGGTGTTTGATTGAGGTCGAATGGACCTTCAAGGAGTGCAATTCTCAACTCAAATACTTCGAGATAAACGAAAAAAGTCGACTTCATATCGAATCGAGGTGTTTGATTGAGGTCGAATGGACCTTCAAGGAGTACAATTCTCAACTCAAATACTTCGAGATAAACGAAAGAAGTCGACTTCATATCGAATGGAGGTGTTTGATTGAGGTCGAATGGACCTTCAGGGAGTGCAATTCTCAACTCAAATACATCGAGATAAACGAAAAAAGTCGACTTCATATCGAATCGAGGTGTTTGATTGAGATCGAATGGACCTTCAAGGAGTACAATTCTCAACTCAAATACTTCGAGATAAACGAAAAAAGTTGACTTCATATCGAATCGAGGTGTTTGATTGAGGTCGAATGGACCTTCAAGGAGTGCAATTCTCAACTCAAATACTTCGAGATAAACGAAAAAAGTTGACTTCATATCGAATCGAGGTGTTTGATTGAGGTCGAATGGACCTTCAAGGAGTGCAATTCTCAACTCAAATACTTCGAGATAAACGAAAAAAGTTGACTTCATATCGAATCGAGGTGTTTGATTGAGGTCGAATGGACCTTCAAGGAGTGCAATTCTCAACTCAAATACTTCGAGATAAACGAAAAAAGTCGACTTCATATCGAATCGAGGTGTTTGATTGAGGTCGAATGGACCTTCAAGGAGTGCAATTCTCAACTCAAATACTTCGAGATAAACGAAAAAAGTTGACTTCATATCGAATCGAGGTGTTTGATTGAGGTCGAATGGACCTTCAAGGAGTGCAATTCTCAACTCAAATACTTCGAGATAAACGAAAGAAGTCGACTTCATATCGAATCGAGGTGTTTGATTGAGGTCGAATGGACCTTCAGGGAGTGCAATTCTCAACTCAAATACATCGAGATAAACGAAAAAAGTCGACTTCGTATCGAATCGAGGTGTTTGATTGAGGTCGAATGGACCTTCAGGGAGTGCAATTCTCAACTCAAATACTTCGAGATAAACGAAAAAAGTCGACTTCATATCGAATCGAGGTGTTTGATTGAGGTCGAATGGACCTTCAAGGAGTGCAATTCTCAACTCAAATACTTCGAGATAAACGAAAAAAGTCGACTTCATATCGAATCGAGGTGTTTGATTGAGGTCGAATGGACCTTCAAGGAGTGCAATTCTCAACTCAAATACTTCGAGATAAACGAAAAAAGTTGACTTCATATCGAATCGAGGTGTTTGATTGAGGTCGAATGGACCTTCAAGGAGTGCAATTCTCAACTCAAATACTTCGAGATAAACGAAAGAAGTCGACTTCATATCGAATCGAGGTGTTTGATTGAGGTCGAATGGACCTTCAGGGAGTGCAATTCTCAACTCAAATACATCGAGATAAACGAAAAAAGTCGACTTCGTATCGAATCGAGGTGTTTGATTGAGGTCGAATGGACCTTCAGGGAGTGCAATTCTCAACTCAAATACTTCGAGATAAACGAAAAAAGTCGACTTCATATCGAATCGAGGTGTTTGATTGAGGTCGAATGGACCTTCAAGGAGTGCAATTCTCAACTCAAATACTTCGAGATAAACGAAAAAAGTCGACTTCATATCGAATCGAGGTGTTTGATTGAGGTCGAATGGACCTTCAAGGAGTGCAATTCTCAACTCAAATACTTCGAGATAAACGAAAAAAGTCGACTTCATATCGAATCGAGGTGTTTGATTGAGGTCGAATGGACCTTCAAGGAGTGCAATTCTCAACTCAAATACTTTTGAGATAAACGAAAAAAAGTTGACTTCATATCGAATCGAGGTGTTTGATTGAGGTCGAATGGACCTTCAAGGAGTGCAATTCTCAACTCAAATACTTCGAGATAAACGAAAAAAGTTGACTTCATATCGAATCGAGGTGTTTGATTGAGGTCGAATGGACCTTCAAGGAGTGCAATTCTCAACTCAAATACTTCGAGATAAACGAAAAAAGTTGACTTCATATCGAATCGAGGTGTTTGATTGAGGTCGAATGGACCTTCAAGGAGTGCAATTCTCAACTCAAATACTTCGAGATAAACGAAAGAAGTCGACTTCATATCGAATCGAGGTGTTTGATTGAGGTCGAATGGACCTTCAGGGAGTGCAATTCTCAACTCAAATACATCGAGATAAACGAAAAAAGTCGACTTCGTATCGAATCGAGGTGTTTGATTGAGGTCGAATGGACCTTCAGGGAGTGCAATTCTCAACTCAAATACTTCGAGATAAACGAAAAAAGTCGACTTCATATCGAATCGAGGTGTTTGATTGAGGTCGAATGGACCTTCAAGGAGTGCAATTCTCAACTCAAATACTTCGAGATAAACGAAAAAAGTCGACTTCATATCGAATCGAGGTGTTTGATTGAGGTCGAATGGACCTTCAAGGAGTGCAATTCTCAACTCAAATACTTCGAGATAAACGAAAAAAGTTGACTTCATATCGAATCGAGGTGTTTGATTGAGGTCGAATGGACCTTCAAGGAGTGCAATTCTCAACTCAAATACTTCGAGATAAACGAAAGAAGTCGACTTCATATCGAATCGAGGTGTTTGATTGAGGTCGAATGGACCTTCAGGGAGTGCAATTCTCAACTCAAATACATCGAGATAAACGAAAAAAGTCGACTTCGTATCGAATCGAGGTGTTTGATTGAGGTCGAATGGACCTTCAGGGAGTGCAATTCTCAACTCAAATACTTCGAGATAAACGAAAAAAGTCGACTTCATATCGAATCGAGGTGTTTGATTGAGGTCGAATGGACCTTCAAGGAGTGCAATTCTCAACTCAAATACTTCGAGATAAACGAAAAAAGTCGACTTCATATCGAATCGAGGTGTTTGATTGAGGTCGAATGGACCTTCAAGGAGTGCAATTCTCAACTCAAATACTTCGAGATAAACGAAAAAAGTCGACTTCATATCGAATCGAGGTGTTTGATTGAGGTCGAATGGACCTTCAAGGAGTGCAATTCTCAACTCAAATACTTTTGAGATAAACGAAAAAAAGTTGACTTCATATCGAATCGAGGTGTTTGATTGAGGTCGAATGGACCTTCAAGGAGTGCAATTCTCAACTCAAATACTTCGAGATAAACGAAAAAAGTTGACTTCATATCGAATCGAGGTGTTTGATTGAGGTCGAATGGACCTTCAAGGAGTGCAATTCTCAACTCAAATACTTCGAGATAAACGAAAGAAGTCGACTTCATATCGAATCGAGGTGTTTGATTGAGGTCGAATGGACCTTCAGGGAGTGCAATTCTCAACTCAAATACATCGAGATAAACGAAAAAAGTCGACTTCGTATCGAATCGAGGTGTTTGATTGAGGTCGAATGGACCTTCAGGGAGTGCAATTCTCAACTCAAATACTTCGAGATAAACGAAAAAAGTCGACTTCATATCGAATCGAGGTGTTTGATTGAGGTCGAATGGACCTTCAAGGAGTGCAATTCTCAACTCAAATACTTCGAGATAAACGAAAAAAGTCGACTTCATATCGAATCGAGGTGTTTGATTGAGGTCGAATGGACCTTCAAGGAGTGCAATTCTCAACTCAAATACTTCGAGATAAACGAAAAAAGTTGACTTCATATCGAATCGAGGTGTTTGATTGAGGTCGAATGGACCTTCAAGGAGTGCAATTCTCAACTCAAATACTTCGAGATAAACGAAAAAAGTTGACTTCATATCGAATCGAGGTGTTTGATTGAGGTCGAATGGACCTTCAAGGAGTGCAATTCTCAACTCAAATACTTCGAGATAAACGAAAAAAGTCGACTTCATATCGAATCGAGGTGTTTGATTGAGGTCGAATGGACCTTCAAGGAGTGCAATTCTCAACTCAAATACTTCGAGATAAACGAAAAAAGTTGACTTCATATCGAATCGAGGTGTTTGATTGAGGTCGAATGGACCTTCAAGGAGTGCAATTCTCAACTCAAATACTTCGAGTTAAACGAAAAAAGTTGACTTCATATCGAATCGAGGTGTTTGATTGAGGTCGAATGGACCTTCAAGGAGTGCAATTCTCAACTCAAATACTTCGAGATAAACGAAAAAAGTTGACTTCATATCGAATCGAGGTGTTTGATTGAGGTCGAATGGACCTTCAAGGAGTGCAATTCTCAACTCAAATACTTCGAGATAAACGAAAAAAGTTGACTTCATATCGAATCGAGGTGTTTGATTGAGGTCGAATGGACCTTCAAGGAGTGCAATTCTCAACTCAAATACTTCGAGATAAACGAAAAAAGTTGACTTCATATCGAATCGAGGTGTTTGATTGAGGTCGAATGGACCTTCAAGGAGTGCAATTCTCAACTCAAATACTTCGAGATAAACGAAAAAAGTCGACTTCATATCGAATCGAGGTGTTTGATTGAGGTCGAATGGACCTTCAAGGAGTGCAATTCTCAACTCAAATACTTCGAGATAAACGAAAAAAGTTGACTTCATATCGAATCGAGGTGTTTGATTGAGGTCGAATGGACCTTCAAGGAGTGCAATTCTCAACTCAAATACTTCGAGATAAACGAAAAAAGTCGACTTCATATCGAATCGAGGTGTTTGATTGAGGTCGAATGGACCTTCAGGGAGTGCAATTCTCAACTCAAATACATCGAGATAAACGAAAAAAGTCGACTTCATATCGAATCGAGGTGTTTGATTGAGGTCGAATGGACCTTCAAGGAGTGCAATTCTCAACTCAAATACTTCGAGATAAACGAAAAAAGTTGACTTCATATCGAATCGAGGTGTTTGATTGAGGTCGAATGGACCTTCAAGGAGTGCAATTCTCAACTCAAATACTTCGAGATAAACGAAAAAAGTCGACTTCATATCGAATCGAGGTGTTTGATTGAGGTCGAATGGACCTTCAAGGAGTGCAATTCTCAACTCAAATACTTCGAGATAAACGAAAGAAGTCGACTTCGTATCGAATCGAGGTGTTTGATTGAGGTCGAATGGACCTTCAAGGAGTGCAATTCTCAACTCAAATACATCGAGATAAACGAAAGAAGTCGACTTCGTATCGAATCGAGGTGTTTGATTGAGGTCGAATGGACCTTCAAGGAGTGCAATTCTCAACTCAAATACTTCGAGATAAACGAAAAAAGTCGACTTCATATCGAATCGAGGTGTTTGATTGAGGTCGAATGGACCTTCAAGGAGTGCAATTCTCAACTCAAATACTTCGAGATAAACGAAAAAAGTTGACTTCATATCGAATCGAGGTGTTTGATTGAGGTCGAATGGACCTTCAAGGAGTGCAATTCTCAACTCAAATACTTCGAGATAAACGAAAGAAGTCGACTTCATATCGAATCGAGGTGTTTGATTGAGGTCGAATGGACCTTCAGGGAGTGCAATTCTCAACTCAAATACATCGAGATAAACGAAAAAAGTCGACTTCGTATCGAATCGAGGTGTTTGATTGAGGTCGAATGGACCTTCAGGGAGTGCAATTCTCAACTCAAATACTTCGAGATAAACGAAAAAAGTCGACTTCATATCGAATCGAGGTGTTTGATTGAGGTCGAATGGACCTTCAAGGAGTGCAATTCTCAACTCAAATACTTCGAGATAAACGAAAAAAGTCGACTTCATATCGAATCGAGGTGTTTGATTGAGGTCGAATGGACCTTCAAGGAGTGCAATTCTCAACTCAAATACTTCGAGATAAACGAAAAAAGTTGACTTCATATCGAATCGAGGTGTTTGATTGAGGTCGAATGGACCTTCAAGGAGTGCAATTCTCAACTCAAATACTTCGAGATAAACGAAAGAAGTCGACTTCATATCGAATCGAGGTGTTTGATTGAGGTCGAATGGACCTTCAGGGAGTGCAATTCTCAACTCAAATACATCGAGATAAACGAAAAAAGTCGACTTCGTATCGAATCGAGGTGTTTGATTGAGGTCGAATGGACCTTCAGGGAGTGCAATTCTCAACTCAAATACTTCGAGATAAACGAAAGAAGTCGACTTCATATCGAATCGAGGTGTTTGATTGAGATCGAATGGACCTTCAAGGAGTGCAATTCTCAACTCAAATACATCGAGATAAACGAAAAAAGTCGACTTCATATCGAATCGAGGTGTTTGATTGAGATCGAATGGACCTTCAGGGAGTGCAATTCTCAACTCAAATACATCGAGATAAACGAAAAAAGTCGACTTCATATCGAATCGAGGTGTTTGATTGAGGTCGAATGGACCTTCAGGGAGTGCAATTCTCAACTCAAATACTTCGAGATAAACGAAAAAAGTCGACTTCATATCGAATCGAGGTGTTTGATTGAGGTCGAATGGACCTTCAAGGAGTGCAATTCTCAACTCAAATACTTCGAGATAAACGAAAAAAGTCGACTTCATATCGAATCGAGGTGTTTGATTGAGGTCGAATGGACCTTCAAGGAGTGCAATTCTCAACTCAAATACTTCGAGATAAACGAAAGAAGTCGACTTCATATCGAATCGAGGTGTTTGATTGAGGTCGAATGGACCTTCAGGGAGTGCAATTCTCAACTCAAATACATCGAGATAAACGAAAAAAGTCGACTTCGTATCGAATCGAGGTGTTTGATTGAGGTCGAATGGACCTTCAGGGAGTGCAATTCTCAACTCAAATACTTCGAGATAAACGAAAAAAGTCGACTTCATATCGAATCGAGGTGTTTGATTGAGGTCGAATGGACCTTCAAGGAGTGCAATTCTCAACTCAAATACTTCGAGATAAACGAAAAAAGTCGACTTCATATCGAATCGAGGTGTTTGATTGAGGTCGAATGGACCTTCAAGGAGTGCAATTCTCAACTCAAATACTTTTGAGATAAACGAAAAAAAGTTGACTTCATATCGAATCGAGGTGTTTGATTGAGGTCGAATGGACCTTCAAGGAGTGCAATTCTCAACTCAAATACTTCGAGATAAACGAAAAAAGTTGACTTCATATCGAATCGAGGTGTTTGATTGAGGTCGAATGGACCTTCAGGGAGTGCAATTCTCAACTCAAATACTTCGAGATAAACGAAAAAAGTTGACTTGATATCGAATCGAGGTGTTTGATTGAGGTCGAATGGACCTTCAAGGAGTGCAATTCTCAACTCAAATACTTCGAGATAAACGAAAAAAGTTGACTTCATATCGAATCGAGGTGTTTGATTGAGGTCGAATGGACCTTCAAGGAGAGCAATTCTCAACTCAAATACTTCGAGATAAACGAAAAAAGTTGACTTGATATCGAATCGAGGTGTTTGATTGAGGTCGAATGGACCTTCAAGGAGTGCAATTCTCAACTCAAATACTTCGAGATAAACGAAAAAAAGTTGACTTCATATCGAATCGAGGTGTTTGATTGAGGTCGAATGGACCTTCAAGGAGAGCAATTCTCAACTCAAATACTTCGAGATAAACGAAAAAAGTTGACTTCATATCGAATCGAGGTGTTTGATTGAGGTGGAATGGACCTTCAGGGAGTGCAATTCTCAACTCAAATACTTCGAGATGAACGAAAAAAGTCGACTTCATATCGAATCGAGGTGTTTGATGTAGGTCGAATGGACCTTCAAGGAGTGCAATTCTCAACTCAAATACTTCGAGATAAACGAAAAAAGTTGACTTCATATCGAATCGAGGTGTTTGATTGAGGTCGAATGGACCTTCAAGGAGTGCAATTCTCAACTCAAATACTTCGAGATAAACGAAAAAAGTTGACTTCATATCGAATCGAGGTGTTTGATTGAGGTCGAATGGACCTTCAAGGAGTGCAATTCTCAACTCAAATACTTCGAGATGAACGAAAGAAGTCGACTTCATATCGAATCGAGGTGTTTGATTGAGATCGAATGGACCTTCAATTGCCAACACAAATACGTCGATAAACTCGAAAAACGTTTATTTCAAAGGTTTTTCTATGCTGAACACGATGGTGAAATCAGAATTGCGATATCTCGTTCCGTTCTCAAACTGGAGCACTTTGAAGATGAAGAAAGGGTTGATACTTGAGATGTTCTTCATGGACATCATGTACTTCAATGGAGGCATTTTACATAAAAACCATATATTCCTTCGAAAATTCGCTCTTATAGCCATGCTGCGTGTCTGGTGATTATTATTATTATTATTATTTTTTTTTTCATTCTGAATCACACTCCACAGCATTAGCAAAAAGTTTTAAATTTTACCACACATAATATTATGACTGTCCACTTTTTGTCCCATTTTATACTAAACTGGTTGCTTAAGTTTGGGATTTTTTCAAATTCTTTGGTAGCTTTAGTCTTCAGCTTGAAAAATTGACACATTCTACCATGAATATGCCTGTCCAGATTTTGTCCACTTTTTGTCCCATTTCCTACAGAACCGTTTGCTTATTTTTCTTCAATTCTCTTTTAGGTATAGCCTTCAGCTGTCAAAATTGACACTATTTACCATGAATATGACTGTACAGATTTCCTAATTCGTCCTAATTCGTCCTAATTTTGTCCACTTTTTGTGTCTTATAGACGACCTCCTACTCGCTCCGGGCGTATCCCGATTGTTGCGACCGCGTCGTCTGCGTCACTCAAGTCTGCCCTTCGGACTCGACTCCGCTCCCCGACGGGACGTGCGTCTGCCTCCCGATCTGCCGCGTACCGCCCTGTCTCCCCGGTACCGCCCCCAAAGTCCAGGTAAAAAAATAAGGACATAAAAAAGGACATTTGTCTACTTGTCGAGACACGTTTCCTGATTTTTTTTTTGGGGGTTTTTGCAGGTGAAATCCCGAGGAGTTCCCGGCGACTGCTGCGACGTCGTCGTCTGCGAACGTCCTCCTCCGTTGAACGTCGAGTGTCCTCCGGGTCTCGTCCGGACGCCTGACGGGTCGTGCGTTTGCGACGTCCGGCAGTGTCCTGCTCCGCCTGTTTGCCCTCAAGGTAATGCAAAACCCAATAGAAATCAAGCAGAAATAAGTAGAAAGCGAAACTTGGGTGAAAAAGAGGACAAAATCTGGACAGTCTTATTCATAGTACGATTTGTCAATTTCTGTTAAAGCTGTGGGCTATTTATGTTATACCACAAACTAAAAGTAGAAAAACACGAAATTCAGCGACCAGTTCAGTCGATAATGGGACAAAAAGAGGACAAAATCTGGACAGTCTTATCCATAGTACAATTTATCAATTTCTGTTAAAGCTGTGGGCTATTTATGTTATACCATAAACTAAAAGTAGAAAAACACAAAATTCAGCGACCAGCTTAGTCGATGATGGGACAAAAAGAGGACAAAATCTGGACGGTCTTATTCATAGTACAATTTGTCAATTTCTGTTAAAGCGTGGGCTATTTATGTTATACCATAAACTAAAAGTAGAAAAACACAAAATTCAGCGACCAGCTTAGTCGATAATGGGACAAAAAGAGGACAAAATCTGGACGGTCTTATTCATAGTACATTTTGTCAATTTCTGTTAAATCTGTGGGCTATTTATGTTATACCATAAACTAAAAGTAGAAAAACACAAAATTCAGCGACCAGCTTAGTCGATAATGGGACAAAAAGAGGACAAAATCTGGACAGTCTTATTCATAGTACAATTTGTCAATTTCTGTTAAAGCTGTGGGCTATTTATGTTATACCACAAACTAAAAGTAGAAAAACACGAAATTCAGCGACCAGTTCAGTCGATAATGGGACAAAAAGAGGACAAAATCTGGACAGTCTTATCCATAGTACAATTTATCAATTTCTGTTAAAGCTGTGGGCTATTTATGTTATACCATAAACTAAAAGTAGAAAAACACAAAATTCAGCGACCAGCTTAGTCGATGATGGGACAAAAAGAGGACAAAATCTGGACGGTCTTATTCATAGTACAATTTGTCAATTTCTGTTAAAGCGTGGGCTATTTATGTTATACCATAAACTAAAAGTAGAAAAACACAAAATTCAGCGACCAGCTTAGTCGATAATGGGACAAAAAGAGGACAAAATCTGGACGGTCTTATTCATAGTACATTTTGTCAATTTCTGTTAAATCTGTGGGCTATTTATGTTATACCATAAACTAAAAGTAGAAAAACACAAAATTCAGCGACCAGCTTAGTCGATAATGGGACAAAAAGAGGACAAAATCTGGACAGTCTTATCCATAGTACAATTTGTCAATTTCTGTTAAAGCTGTGGGCTATTTATGTTATACCACAAACTAAAAGTAGAAAAACACGAAATTCAGCGACCAGTTTAGTCGATAATGGGACAAAAAGAGGACAAAATCTGGACGGTCTTATTCATAGTACATTTTGTCAATTTCTGTTAAAGCTGTGGGCTATTTATGTTATACCATAAACTAAAAGTAGAAAAACACAAAATTCAGCGACCAGCTTAGTCGATAATGGGACAAAAAGAGGACAAAATCTGGACGGTCTTGTTCATAGTACAATTTGTCAATTTCTGTTAAAGCTGTGGGCTATTTATGTTATACCATAAACTAAAAGTAGAAAAACACAAAATTCAGCGACCAGCTTAGTCGATAATGGGACAAAAAGAGGACAAAATCTGGACGGTCTTGTTCATAGTACAATTTGTCAATTTCTGTTAAAGCTGTGGGCTATTTATGTTATACCATAAACTAAAAGTAGAAAAACACAAAATTCAGCGACCAGCTTAGTCGATAATGGGACAAAAAGAGGACAAAATCTGGACGGTCTTGTTCATAGTACAATTTGTCAATTTCTGTTAAAGCTGTGGGCTATTTATGTTATACCATAAACTAAAAGTAGAAAAACACAAAATTCAGCGACCAGTTTAGTCGATAATGGGACAAAAAGAGGACAAAATCTGGACGGTCTTATTCATAGTACAATTTGTCAATTTCTGTTAAAGCTGTGGGCTATTTATGTTATACCATAAATTAAAAGTAGAAAAACACAAAATTCAGCGACCAGCTTAGTCGATAATGGGACAAAAAGAGGACAAAATCTGGACAGTATTATTCATAGTACATTTTGTCAATTTCTGTTAAAGCTGTGGGCTATTTATGTTATACCATAAGCTAAAAGTAGAAAAACACGAAATTCAGCGACCAGTTTAGTCGATAATGGGACAAAAAGAGGACAAAATCTGGACGGTCTTATTCATAGTACAATTTGTCAATTTCTGTTAAAGCTGTGGGCTATTTATGTTATACCATAAACTAAAAGTAGAAAAACACAAAATTCAGCGACCAGCTCAGTCGATAATGGGACAAAAAGAGGACAAAATCTGGACAGTCTGATTCACAGTACAATTTGTCAATTTCTGTTAAAGCTGTGGGCTATTTATGTTATACCATAAACTAAAAGTAGAAAAACACAAAATTCAGCGACCAGCTTAGTCGATAATGGGACAAAAGGAGGACAAAATCTGGACGGTCTTATTCATAGTACAATTTATCAATTTCTGTTAAAGCTGTGGGCTATTTATGTTATACCATAAACTAAAAGTAGAAAAACACAAAATTCAGCGACCAGCTCAGTCGATAATGGGACAAAAAGAGGACAAAATCTGGACGGTCTTATTCATAGTACAATTTGTCAATTTCTGTTAAAGCTGTGGGCTATTTATGTTATACCATAAACTAAAAGTAGAAAAACACAAAATTCAGCGACCAGCTTAGTCGATGATGGGACAAAAAGAGGACAAAATCTGGACGGTCTTATTCATAGTACATTTTGTCAATTTCTGTTAAAGCTGTGGGCTATTTATGTTATACCATAAGCTAAAAGTAGAAAAACACAAAATTCAGCGACCAGCTTAGTCGATAATGGGACAAAAAGAGGACAAAATCTGGACGGTCTTATTCATAGTACAATTTGTCAATTTCTGTTAAAGCTGTGGGCTATTTATGTTATACCATAAACTAAAAGTAGAAAAACACAAAATTCAGCGACCAGTTTAGTCGATAATGGGACAAAAAGAGGACAAAATCTGGACAGTCTGATTCACAGTACAATTTGTCAATTTCTGTTAAAGCTGTGGGCTATTTATGTTATACCATAAACTAAAAGTAGAAAAACACATAATTCAGCGACCATTTTAGTCGATAATGGGACAAAAAGAGGACAAAATCTGGACAGTATTATTCATAATACATTTCGTCAATTTCTGTTAAAGCTGTGGGCTATTTATGTTATACCATAAACTAAAAGTAGAAAAACACAAAATTCAGCGACCAGCTTAGTCGATGATGGGACAAAAAGAGGACAAAATCTGGACGGTCTTATTCATAGTACATTTTGTCAATTTCTGTTAAAGCTGTGGGCTATTTATGTTATACCATAAACTAAAAGTAGAAAAACACAAAATTCAGCAACCAGCTTAGTCGATAATGGGACAAAAAGAGGACAAAATCTGGACAACCGTATTCATTGTAGAATTTGCCAATTTTTGTTGAGTCTTGAGGGTATAACATAAAACAAATGCTTAGAAGAAATCCCATAATTGAGCCCGGTTTGGTCAAAAAGGGGACAAAAGGAAGACAGAATCTGGACAGTCATATTTTGGGTCATTTTTCCTGGTAACTTGTAATGCCAGCGGCTGTGTCTCTGCAGTTTAGGGGGTTTTGGAGTAGCTCATTCTCTGGTAGCAGGGGCCAGTGACCAGGTCTGGCATCTCAGAATCAGCGTAGTGAGAAAAGACCAGACATTGTGGACCCTTCAATGTATTGCTGACTGTGACGGGATCTTGAGTAGTCCGGAAGCGCCATAATGGCGTGCTGATTGATGTGCAAATAGGAAGTAAGATTCTGCAGAAGCAGGCCTTGGCGGTGGGGACAAGCCTCAAGAGTCAGCAGGAGACATGTTGTAGCATCTACGGTTTCTGGACTAGTGGGATTCCTCTGCTGCTTGCCAATTGGCAGTAGCGTATCTCTGTACATAGTACAGGCCTCAAGAGTCAGCATTGTCAGCAGTGTGGTAGCATCTACTGTTTCAGGACAAGTAAGTTTCGCCTGCCACATGCCAATTGGCAGTAACATATCTTTGTACTGACGACAGACCTGTACAGTCTGCAGGAGTAATTCTACAGTTATCTAGTAGGAGTTATCTACAGTTTCTGGACAAGTAAGATTCGCCTGCCACATGTCAATTGGCAGTAACATATATTTGTACTGACGACAGACCTGAACAGTCTGCAGGAGTAGTTCTACAGTTATCTAGCAGGAGTTATCTGCACTTTCTGGACAAGTAAGGTTTGTCTGCTGCATGTCATTTGGCAAAAGCAGACCTTTGCACTGAGGAGAGGCCTGAAGATTCAGCAGGAGCAGTTTCTGGACTTGAATACAATCTTTCACACTATTAAATTTTAATTTTTCCCTCAACATCTCTATAAATTGGCAAATATTCACAAAATCCTGTTTTCCACGGTTTTTTTCAGGTACGTCTCCGATGGTATTCAGCGACGCGATGGGCATCAGCGGCGACTGCTGCCCTCAGTACTTCTGCGCCCCTTTGCGGCCCCAATGCCCCAACGACTCGTATCCGCAAGGCGACCAGTGCGTTTGCTTCCAGTGCACGCCGCCCCCAGTCTGCCACAGTGGCAAAGTCATCACTACAATGGAAGGTGAGCTTGGGATTTCATCAAGATTGCAGTAAGTTGTCAGTTGTTTAGGCAAAATGTTGTAAAAAAGGGAGCGTCAAATCTAGTCCAGAGCCTGGAAGTCTAGGGATACCTGAGTCCTGAAAAGTCAGTTGTACAGAACGTCCACAAGCTGCTCAACCGACCAAATGCTGCATCTGAGATGCCCTTGAGCTGAACCCTGAGCTCTGCTTTATAAGTTCCAAAACAGTGCTTGAGTCTGTACTAAAGCAGAAATGTCGGTCTTTGTGGATGTCAAAACGAGCCATACGCAACTTCCAGGGGTCAGAGTTTTCTAAACTACTGTTTTGGGAGATTAATTAATTAATTACATTCTTGGGAAGGAATGGCACCAGTGTTATAGATTTGACTTTGATAAGCTATGATGCAATTGAAATCTTTGAAGACTTTGCTGTGAGTGATGCTTTACATGTATCTGATCATCTCCCATGCATTACTACGCTTAGCCTGCGCGTCTCTAGAGAGTTGGACGGCAATCGGGGTTCTTGTCTGAATGTAGTTTCATCATTAGATACAAGAGATAGAGCCATGAAGAAAAGATATGAACTAGCGCTGTGTTCCAGGACTTGGGAAACGAATGTTTCCGATTTGGATACTTGCTATGAAGCCTTTCTAGGATTAATATGGCAGTCTGCTCGTGAGGTTGGCATGATAAGAGTGAGACGAATGGCTGATCCAAACTCTTTCAAGCGTAATAGTAAGCCTTGGTTCACGATGGAATGTGGAAAGGCCAGATTTTTAGTACGAAAATCTTACAGAAATTATAAAAGAAAAGGGTACAAAAAAGAATACCTGTATGAATACTTGGCTCTAAAGGATAACTACATGAGCATTATATCGAAATCTAAAATTGAGTATGACCTTACTATTTCCAACACAATAAATAACTGTAAAAATACCAATGAATTCTGGAGTGCTGTCCGAAAATTAAAGATGAGACCAGCCCTTACGAACCCTATAGGCCTTGACCAATGGCGGAGCTTTTTCCAGGCGTTTTACGGAAAACGAATGAGTAACCCTAGACAGATACTTGAAATGAGCGCTTCTGTGCCCGAGCTTGATAGGAGCTTTACGAGTGGGGAATTGAGGTCCATTATTTCCAAGCTAAAGCTGCGTAAAGCGCCAGGCCCTGATGGTGTACCTAATGAGCTGCTGAAGATATTGCCAAGCCACTGGGTGGAGAGTTGCGTTGTATTTTTTAACCGAATTCTGGACAGAGGCGAGGTACCTGAAAGCTGGGGTAAACTCAGTCTGCGCTTGCTTCGCAAGAAAGGCGACCTAGCCGATCCATCGAACTACAGGACACTGGCTCTCATGAGCACGATGGTAAAGCTGTTCACTGCCGCTCTCGCGACCAGAATTGGTTCTTGGGCTGAGAATTACAACATCCTACCAGAAGAGCAAGGAGGATTTCGCCAGGGAAGGAGCTGTGTGGATTTGATTTTTACTCTCCGGGCTCTGGTTTGCCTTTATAATGCCCAGAGGAAGCGCTCCGTCGTCGCAGTTATGATCGACCTCAGACGTGCGTTCGATTTGTTGAACCACTCCCTGCTGTGGGAAAAGCTAGCTGCACTGGGCCTTGGCAGTAAAATTATTCATGTCCTACAAAACTTGTACGGAGTAGCTCGATTCCTTTTGGAGGACCGTGTGACGGGTGAGTCCATGGAGCAGGAGATAACCATGGGTGTGCTTCAGGGGGACTCACTGAGCCCTCTAATTTTCATCTTGTTTATGTCGGACCTGGCGAGGTTCATGAATGAGAGTGGATGTGCTGGTCTGAGAGTTGGGGTGAGGGAACTGCATTTCTTAATGTTTGCAGATGATGTGGTCCTGTTTGCTGATAGCTACATTGACGCTCAGAAGATGGTTCGTGAGTTTAACAGATATTGTCACGCTAATCTGCTTCAGGTCAACGTTGCCAAAACTAAGGCAATGGTTTTTGGTAGGTTCGGCGGGAGACAAAAGCTTGATATACTCTGTGGAGACGAAAAAGTAGAGTTTGTTAAAACATTTCAATATTTAGGGGTCCCTTTGTCTAATTCTTGTAAATTCCGGATTGCTAGTGATCATTTCATTTCCAGGGCGAGGGCAGCACTCGGTGCCACCTTAGACCTGCTCGGAAGGGGAAAGGTGTCAAATTGGCATTCAAAAATGAACTTGTTCCATTCATTGATAGAGTCCGTATTGTTTTATGGCGTCGAGGTGTGGGGTGGACGCTATCTGGATGACCTGGAGGTAGTTCAGAGTGGCTATTTGAAGCGTCTTCTCCATTTGCCCTATTCAACACCTGGACATTATTTGAGACTGGAGACTGGCAGACTAAAGCTGAAAGTAAATATATTTAAAAGAATTTTGAATTACTGGGTCAGAATTTTAACAATGAGTGCAGACCGTCTCCCTGGAATCTGCCTGAAAGAATTGGTGAAGCTCGACTTGAAAAGTTCCAACTTGCCTGACTTGAATTGGGCCTCGCAGCTCCGTGGGCTGATGAGCATTATCGGAAGTGACGACACATTCTCTTTGACGGATATTTTGGAAATTAAAAGAAGGCTACCCGATATTAATATGAGATGGGAGAATCACTGGTTCAGTGTTGATATTGAGAAGTGCTTAAACTCTCGCTATAATAATTATTTTCCGAGAATATGTTCTTTTGGTTCGGGTCCCGCTTCTTACATAGGCAGAGTGGGAGGATTATCCTTGGAAAGAGTGCTGGCACAACTGCGATTGGGTTATAAGAAAACCTTGAAACTATATTATAAGAGAAATGTACATGTACTGGATGGTTCGACGTTCTGTATGAACTGTAACAGGGGGGAATTTGAGACACTAGGCCATTTTTTGTTTCTTTGCCCTATATACAAGCCCTACAGATCGTTTTACCTGGCGGACTACATTCCAAACTATAGAGAAAGTGACATAGTCCTGGAGCCGAGGCCGAAAATGGGTGTTCATTTTAGGAGAAGGTTTGATATAAAATTATGAAAATCTAGTCAATTCTGAGTAAGAAAATCCAAGTCTGCCATTTCAAAGCGGTTGCTTTCAAAAATGGCAGCCATTTAAAAAGTGACGAAAACGCACAAACATGACCTGTCTTTAGGATGGATGGAACTTTTATAGATGATAGATTATGTCCAAACATAGATGTTTTCACCAGTCTGCCACTTTCAACCGGTTGAAAATGCGTGGCAGACTCAATTTCAAAAATTGCATTTTTCGGGTGTAAAATTTACAGTATTTGGGACGCCTCAAATTTTCACACATGATTATATATGCCCAAATAAGGAGTTTGAGACTTGTCTGCCAATCTAAAGCAGTTGAAAAGTAATGGCAGACTTGAATTGAAATATTGCCAAATTTGGTGATAAATTTCATCAGTTTTAGGAAGATTCAAATTTCAATACGTTAAAGTACCTGTGGTATGAGAGCAATAGACCATGGTCTGCCTTGCCTAGCCAGTTGCTTTCTACCGACAGACTGAAATGCAAAAATTGCCAAATTACTGATCAAAATTTTGTGATTTTAGGATGCTTCAAATTTCGGCTCAACATTGTTCTCCTGCAATAAGACTGAAAAAGAGTAGTCTGCCTTCAGTAACCCGTTGTTTAAGTTAGGCAGACTGAAATTGAAAATTTGCAATTTTCAAGGTCAAAATGAATGTATTTTGGGAAAGTTGTAATTTTGGCATGTGATACTAGCATGTTAGTGTAAACTTTTTGACGCAGTCTGCCATCAATATTCCGCTGCCTTCTGGCGGCAGACTGAACTCAAACGTGGGAAAACAGAAATAATTTCAATTATTGACCATTTTTATGGTAAAAATGCATCTTCTTTAGGACGATTCAAATTTTGGCACATGATACTACATTGTAAGAAGAAACTTTGTGACATGGTCTGCCATCAATATCCAACTGATTTTTTCGGCAGACCAACAATATTAGGTATCTTACTTACATAATATGTTACAATTTGCCATCCCTCAACACCTTTATTAGCTGCAAGTAATTTTTTCTACATCCATTTTCCTTCATGTCCGACTGTAGAAAATATCTTTAATTTATAAATGAAACAAGGGAGAAGCAGAAAACAGAATGGGAAAACACTAAACTTCGCGTCGAAAACGGCCGTTAGGTGGGTCCCGGGTAGCCGCCCAGAATAAAACTGCCTTTTTTTCATCTTCCAGGTAAACTACAGTCTAGAAATTTTAACCGTGAGTCGGGGATAGACCACAATGCAATATTCACTCGGTTTTTTGTCTGTAAAATTGTTTAAATAATACCTATTTGTTTAAACAAATGAAATTTTGATGATGAGCTACATACTTGAAATTTTAAATATAGGTCAGAAATGGATGACATTTCAATATTCACTCGGTTTGTATGACATGGTATGAGTATGGTATGGTATATTATTGTATGTATGATTTGGTATAGTACAGTATGGTATGATAGGAAAGTAATTCGTATGGTATGGTATGAGTACGGTGAGAATATGGTATGGTGCCGATTTGCAACACAGTCTGGTATAGACAGAAGGGAGTTTATTTTTCTATGGCCATAGATTTAGGCAAGTTTAGTTATTTTCCATTGTACATTGGTAACATCAACCGAATCCAGAAATAACATTATTTTGTTTACTTTTCCAACAATTTTGATTATTTATTTATCGCCACATTGCATCCGACATTTGGACATTTCACCGCTGAACACGACGGCGAAGTCAGAATTGCAATCTCGCATTACGTCCTAAAATGGACGAAGCGATTAGGAAGAAGTTGAACGAAACGAAACCTATCCATATAAACTTCACGAATCTGAAGACATACGTAATCCCATTAAAATTTAATAAGTTAATATTAACTCACAAACAGTACCTTAAGCGGACGAGGCGAAATACATTGGCATGACTCTCGACTGCAAGCTGAGGTGGAAAGCCCATGTAAAGAAAAAGAAATAAAAAACATACCGTTCTATATGAATTTTTCGAGATATGAGATTTTCAAATTTTCAAAATTCGTTTTGAACCCCTTCCCCTTGACCTAGGGTTCTGAAAAGTTTCGAGGACCATTGTGGGGTTGGTCGAAACCCATAAAAAAAATTTCGTAATTTTAACTCAATGCTAACTGGGCAAAGTGCCGCGGACGGCGTACGGCGGACGGACGGATTTTTTTTTATTCGATCTTGAAACGTAAACCAACAAATTTTGAGGGGGGGTTAAAATTTTTTTTTCTTTGGGCGATTCCAATGGTTCATTATCGAAGATAATAAACCAAAATGAAGTACGAGGTACGCGGTGTGGGTGTGACAGGGGGCGCAGAGACATAAAAGGTCTCGTCGTATGACGCACTAGTTGGCTCCTGCCAGCCGTATTACGTCATACGCTCGTGCGTCATAGGCTCTGACGTACTTGTTGGCCTCCTGCTAGCCGTCTTACGTCATACGCTCGTGCGTCATAGGCTATGACGCACTTGTTGGTCTCCTGCCAGCCGTCTTACGTCATACGCTCGTGCGTCATAGGCTCTGACGTGCTTGTTGGCCACCTGCCACCCGTCTTACGTCATACGCTTGTGAGTCATTGGCTCTGACGCACTAGTTATCCTGCCAGCCGTCTTACGTCACACGCTCGTGCGTCATAGGCTCTGACGTACTTGTTGGCCTCCTGCTAGCCGTCTTACGTCATACGCTCGTGCGTCATAGGCTATGACGCACTTGTTGGTCTCCTGCCAGCCGTCTTACGTCATACGCTCGTGCGTCATAGGCTCTGACGTACTTGTTGGCCACCTGCCAGCCGTCTTACGTCATACGCTTGTGCGTCATTGGCTCTGACGCACTAGTTATCCTGCCAGCCGTCTTACGTCATACACTCGTGCGTCATAGGCTCTGACGTACTAGTTGGCCTCCTGCCAGCCGTCTTACGTCATACGCTCGTGCGTCATAGGATCTGACGTAATTTCCCGCCGGTCGCTTGTGTTCTGACGTGATCTGAGGGAAAGGGTGAATCAAGGGAACAAATTTTTCCCGTTTCAGTTTATGTGCCAAAGCAAAGACATGAAAATGTCAAAAAAATGTGTAAATAGGTACCTAAGCCCAACTGTAATGTCAATTTTCTGACAATGAGTTTTCGACTATAGTTTTCATACCTTTTTACTTAAGTACTTATTGAAATTTGAGACTGATAATGAGCTGTTTGCAAATAAAAAGTCTGATAACTTCATTAGGTACATCTTATTAATCTATTTTCAAGTTCCGATTCACAGTTGAATGTGTTTTATTTAGATGTCGTAAAATTCGAAAACGATGGAATGACGAAACCTGTCGACTACTGACTCAAGTGATACTGTCGACTTCTAACACATGTAGGTCGACTACTAGTGCAAAACCATGTCGACTACTGAAGAAAATGTTGGTCACTGGTATCGACTACTACCTAGAGCATTGGGATTTTTTACAAAACTTGTTTTTCCCTTTTCAAACCATGTTGAATAATATTTCCCGCTGCCAGGTCTTTTAGGAAAGGATCTTGGGTACACAATGAACAGGTTTGCAATGAGAAAAAAACCGAGTGAATATTGAAATGTCATCCATTTCTGACCTATATTTAAAATTTCAAGTATGTAGCTCATCATCAAAATTTCATTTGTTTAAACAAATAGGTATTATTTAAACAATTTTACAGACAAAAAACCGAGTGAATATTGCATTGTGGTCTATCCCCGACTCACGGTTAAAATTTCTAGACTGTAGTTTACCTGGAAGATGAAAAAAAGGCAGTTTTATTCTGGGCGGCTACCCGGGACCCACCTAACGGCCGTTTTCGACGCGAAGTTTAGTGTTTTC
>OY986065.1:4766646-4851117 GCA_963920205.1 Stenodema calcarata
ATCAAATCTGAATGTACTAGCCCGCAGCTCACTGATTGGTTGGTGGTAAATGACTTTTCAAAGAGCAGATAAATCGTGCTCTGTTTCCTACCCTCGTCAAAGACATTTCAGACAGCAAAGTGTCCCTGAAGAAGGCAAGAATAGGGATGGAGGGAGGGATTCGGTTAGTTGAATTAAATCCCCCAACTCTCATTTTGTATTACTTTGAGCGAGAAGACCCCTGGATTGTAACCATTCTCGAATACAAAGGATCTGATAGATCGCATTGCCCGACCTTTGAAATGAAAAGAAAAAACCCGTCTATATTGAACACAGAACAATTTTGTATAGCCATTACAAAAGAAATATCTGAACTCTCGCCGGAACCGTTCCCACACCTGAACACACAAGTAGTTCCTATTAGTTCAGTTGGTGACAAGGTGAAATGAGACGACGTTTAGCGGGAACCAGTCATGTAAACAATCATCACGAATGTTACCTAATTTCGTCTCACACCGGCTATTTGTAACTGCTTGTTATTCTGTGTTTACTCTGAGAACTTACACTCTGCGGTGAAGCCAAATAGCTTGTGACTGAATTTAATTGGGCTGCACGACAATTTCAAGTCACAAGGGACATTTCTTGCTTGTAAGGGTCATAGTCCTGGAGCCGAGGCCGAAAATGGGTGTTCATTTTAGGAGAAGGTTTGATATAAAATTATGAAAATCTAGTCAATTCTGAGTAAGAAAATCCAAGTCTGCCATTTCAAAGCGGTTGCTTTCAAAAATGGCAGCCATTTAAAAAGTGACGAAAACGCACAAACATGACCTGTCTTTAGGATGGATGGAACTTTTATAGATGATAGATTATGTCCAAACATAGATGTTTTCACCAGTCTGCCACTTTCAACCGGTTGAAAATGCGTGGCAGACTCAATTTCAAAAATTGCATTTTTCGGGTGTAAAATTTACAGTATTTGGGACGCCTCAAATTTTCACACATGATTATATATGCCCAAATAAGGAGTTTGAGACTTGTCTGCCAATCTAAAGCAGTTGAAAAGTAATGGCAGACTTGAATTGAAATATTGCCAAATTTGGTGATAAATTTCATCAGTTTTAGGAAGATTCAAATTTCAATACGTTAAAGTACCTGTGGTATGAGAGCAATAGACCATGGTCTGCCTTGCCTAGCCAGTTGCTTTCTACCGACAGACTGAAATGCAAAAATTGCCAAATTACTGATCAAAATTTTGTGATTTTAGGATGCTTCAAATTTCGGCTCAACATTGTTCTCCTGCAATAAGACTGAAAAAGAGTAGTCTGCCTTCAGTAACCCGTTGTTTAAGTTAGGCAGACTGAAATTGAAAAATTGCAATTTTCAAGGTCAAAATGAATGTATTTTGGGAAAGTTGTAATTTTGGCATGTGATACTAGCATGTTAGTGTAAACTTTTTGACGCAGTCTGCCATCAATATTCCGCTGCCTTCTGGCGGCAGACTGAACTCAAACGTGGGAAAACAGAAATAATTTCAATTATTGACCATTTTTATGGTAAAAATGCATCTTCTTTAGGACGATTCAAATTTTGGCACATGATACTACATTGTAAGAAGAAACTTTGTGACATGGTCTGCCATCAATATCCAACTGATTTTTTCGGCAGACCAACAATATTAGGTATCTTACTTACATAATATGTTACAATTTGCCATCCCTCAACACCTTTATTAGCTGCAAGTAATTTTTTCTACATCCATTTTCCTTCATGTCCGACTGTAGAAAATATCTTTAATTTATAAATGAAACAAGGGAGAAGCAGAAAACAGAATGGGAAAACACTAAACTTCGCGTCGAAAACGGCCGTTAGGTGGGTCCCGGGTAGCCGCCCAGAATAAAACTGCCTTTTTTTCATCTTCCAGGTAAACTACAGTCTAGAAATTTTAACCGTCAGTCGGGGATAGACCACATTGCAATATTCACTCGGTTTCTCATCTGTAAAATTGTTTAAATAATACCTTTTTGTAATAATACAAATTAAATTTTGATGCTGAGCTATTGACTTGAAATTTTAAAAATAGGTCAGAACTGGATCACAATGCAATATTCACTCGGTTTTTTTTCTGTAAAATTGTTTAAATAATACCTATTTGTTTAAACAAATGAAATTTTGATGATGAGCTAGATACTTGAAATTTTAAATATAGGTCAGAAATGGATGACATTTCAATATTCACTCGGTTTGTATGACATGGTATGAGTATGGTATGGTATATTATTGTATGTATGATTTGGTATAGTACAGTATGGTATGATAGGAAAGAAATTCGTATGGTATGGTATGAGTACGGTGAGAATATGGTATGGTGCCGATTTGCAACACAGTCTGGTATAGACAGAAGGGAGTTTATTTTTCTATGGCCATAGATTTAGGCAAGTTTAGTTATTTTCCATTGTACATTGGTAACATCAACCGAATCCAGAAATAACATTATTTTGTTTACTTTTCCAACAATTTTGATTATTTATTTATCGCCACATTGCATCCGACATTTGGACATTTCACCGCTGAACACGACGGCGAAGTCAGAATTGCAATCTCGCATTACGTCCTAAAATGGACGAAGCGATTAGGAAGAAGTTGAACGAAACGAAACCTATCCATATAAACTTCACGAATCTGAAGACATACGTAATCCCATTAAAATTTAATAAGTTAATATTAACTCACAAACAGTACCTTAAGCGGACGAGGCGAAATACATTGGCATGACTCTCGACTGCAAGCTGAGGTGGAAAGCCCATGTAAAGAAAAAGAAATAAAAAACATACCGTTCTATATGAATTTTTCGAGATATGAGATTTTCAAATTTTCAAAATTCGTTTTGAACCCCTTCCCCTTGACCTAGGGTTATGAAAAGTTTCGAGGACCATTGTGGGGTTGGTCGAAACCCATAAAAAAAATTTCGTAATTTTAACTCAACGCTAACTGGGCAAAGTGCCGCGGACGGCGTACGGCGGACGGACGGATTTTTTTTTATTCGATCTTGAAACGTAAACCAACAAATTTTGAGGGGGGGTTAAAATTTTTTTTTCTTTGGGCGATTCCAATGGTTCATTATCGAAGATAATAAACAAAATGAAGTACGAGGTACGCGGTGTGGGTGTGACAGGGGGCGCAGAGACATAAAAGGTCTCGTCGTATGACGCACTAGTTGGCTCCTGCCAGCCGTATTACGTCATACGCTCGTGCGTCATAGGCTCTGACGTACTTGTTGGCCTCCTGCTAGCCGTCTTACGTCATACGCTCGTGCGTCATAGGCTATGACGCACTTGTTGGTCTCCTGCCAGCCGTCTTACGTCATACGCTCGTGCGTCATAGGCTCTGACGTGCTTGTTGGCCACCTGCCACCCGTCTTACGTCATACGCTTGTGAGTCATTGGCTCTGACGCACTAGTTATCCTGCCAGCCGTCTTACGTCACACGCTCGTGCGTCATAGGCTCTGACGTACTTGTTGGCCTCCTGCTAGCCGTCTTACGTCATACGCTCGTGCGTCATAGGCTATGACGCACTTGTTGGTCTCCTGCCAGCCGTCTTACGTCATACGCTCGTGCGTCATAGGCTCTGACGTACTTGTTGGCCACCTGCCAGCCGTCTTACGTCATACGCTTGTGCGTCATTGGCTCTGACGCACTAGTTATCCTGCCAGCCGTCTTACGTCATACACTCGTGCGTCATAGGCTCTGACGTACTAGTTGGCCTCCTGCCAGCCGTCTTACGTCATACGCTCGTGCGTCATAGGATCTGACGTAATTTCCCGCCGGTCGCTTGTGTTCTGACGTGATCTGAGGGAAAGGGTGAATCAAGGGAACAAATTTTTCCCGTTTCAGTTTATGTGCCAAAGCAAAGACATGAAAATGTCAAAAAAATGTGTAAATAGGTACCTAAGCCCAACTGTAATGTCAATTTTCTGACAATGAGTTTTCGACTATAGTTTTCATACCTTTTTACTTAAGTACTTATTGAAATTTGAGACTGATAATGAGCTGTTTGCAAATAAAAAGTCTGATAACTTCATTAGGTACATCTTATTAATCTATTTTCAAGTTCCGATTCACAGTTGAATGTGTTTTATTTAGATGTCGTAAAATTCGAAAACGATGGAATGACGAAACCTGTCGACTACTGACTCAAGTGATACTGTCGACTTCTAACACATGTAGGTCGACTACTAGTGCAAAACCATGTCGACTACTGAAGAAAATGTTGGTCACTGGTATCGACTACTACCTAGAGCATTGGGATTTTTTACAAAACTTGTTTTTCCCTTTTCAAACCATGTTGAATAATATTTCCCGCTGCCAGGTCTTTTAGGAAAGGATCTTGGGTACACAATGAACAGGTTTGCAATGAGAAAAAAACCGAGTGAATATTGAAATGTCATCCATTTCTGACCTATATTTAAAATTTCAAGTATGTAGCTCATCATCAAAATTTCATTTGTTTAAACAAATAGGTATTATTTAAACAATTTTACAGACAAAAAACCGAGTGAATATTGCATTGTGGTCTATCCCCGACTCACGGTTAAAATTTCTAGACTGTAGTTTACCTGGAAGATGAAAAAAAGGCAGTTTTATTCTGGGCGGCTACCCGGGACCCACCTAACGGCCGTTTTCGACGCGAAGTTTAGTGTTTTCCCATTCTGTTTTCTGCTTCTCCCTTGTTTCATTTATAAATTAAAGATATTTTCTACAGTCGGACATGAAGGAAAATGGATGTAGAAAAAATTACTTGCAGCTAATAAAGGTGTTGAGGGATGGCAAATTGTAACATATTATGTAAGTAAGATACCTAATATTGTTGGTCTGCCGAAAAAATCAGTTGGATATTGATGGCAGACCATGTCACAAAGTTTCTTCTTACAATGTAGTATCATGTGCCAAAATTTGAATCGTCCTAAAGAAGATGCATTTTTACCATAAAAATGGTCAATAATTGAAATTATTTCTGTTTTCCCACGTTTGAGTTCAGTCTGCCGCCAGAAGGCAGCGGAATATTGATGGCAGACTGCGTCAAAAAGTTTACACTAACATGCTAGTATCACATGCCAAAATTACAACTTTCCCAAAATACATTCATTTTGACCTTGAAAATTGCAAATTTTCAATTTCAGTCTGCCTAACTTAAACAACGGGTTACTGAAGGCAGACTACTCTTTTTCAGTCTTATTGCAGGAGAACAATGTTGAGCCGAAATTTGAAGCATCCTAAAATCACAAAATTTTGATCAGTAATTTGGCAATTTTTGCATTTCAGTCTGTCGGTAGAAAGCAACTGGCTAGGCAAGGCAGACCATGGTCTATTGCTCTCATACCACAGGTACTTTAACGTATTGAAATTTGAATCTTCCTAAAACTGATGAAATTTATCACCAAATTTGGCAATATTTCAATTCAAGTCTGCCATTACTTTTCAACTGCTTTAGATTGGCAGACAAGTCTCAAACTCCTTATTTGGGCATATATAATCATGTGTGAAAATTTGAGGCGTCCCAAATACTGTAAATTTTACACCCGAAAAATGCAATTTTTGAAATTGAGTCTGCCACGCATTTTCAACCGGTTGAAAGTGGCAGACTGGTGAAAACATCTATGTTTGGACATAATCTATCATCTATAAAAGTTCCATCCATCCTAAAGACAGGTCATGTTTGTGCGTTTTCGTCACTTTTTAAATGGCTGCCATTTTTGAAAGCAACCGCTTTGAAATGGCAGACTTGGATTTTCTTACTCAGAATTGACTAGATTTTCATAATTTTATATCAAACCTTCTCCTAAAATGAACACCCATTTTCGGCCTCGGCTCCAGGACTAACACGATCCCAATAGAGAATGTGGAGGATGCGCTAGTACAGTTGTTAACGTGGGATGAAAACATTGAAAAATTCGTGGCAATTTTCAATTACTGTACCCAATCACTTAAACTAAGAGCCTTTTCTTTGAATGAATAGAGGTCACTTGTATGTTTTTTTTTTAAATTTGTACTTTAATTTCTTTCTTTATCCTTTGCAATATTTGTAGGCCAATTATCAATAATAGTTAGTGAGTAAGGATTAATTTAATAAGAGTATCAAGAGTACAAGTTAGTGAGTAAGGATTAATTTAATAAGAGTATCAAGAGTACAAGAACTTTCTAATCATTTACACAGAGGAAATTATTATTCAGTATCATGTATCACTTATTACGTATCATCTTATGTACTATGTTTCATTATTCATCTTATGTGTTGTGTATCTCCAGATGAACTGTGTTTTTTTTTCGCAACTCATTGCAATAACTTGTTTCATATGCAAATAAAATATAAATTGAAATTGAATTGAATTGTTTTGGGAGATCCCTGTGCAACTTATGCAGACTTTTATCCCCAATACGTTTTGTCCCTGTCTTTGAAAGTTGGCAGGAATTCAGCCCAACTCCTGCTTCGCTTTTTGCTTACTAAAGTCTGATCTATTGGAGAGTCACAGCAACTACTCATCCTTTCTGGAACTGTACTTGTTGGAGTATCAGTTCCATCATTTTCTGGAAATTAGCGAATAGTTGTACGTTGTTAGTCCCACTTCCTTTCAACATCTACCAGCTCTGGAGTGAAGTGGTAACACTGTTGGTAAAAGTTGTATTTTCAGCTGTACAGTCAGCAATTTTTGTTACAGGAAACGGTCAGCCTGGGACGTGCTGCAGCGTAATGGTCTGTGAAAACCAGCCAATGTCTTGCCCTCCTGGATCCGTCTTTGGAGCTGATGAAACTTACTGTATTTGTGACGTATCAAAGTGCCCGCATCCAATTTGCGACGCTGGTTTCACGCTGAAAAAGTTGAGACAGTCGCTGCGACAATTTCCTGATTGTTGCGACAACTACGCCTGCGTTAAAATCGAGTGTCCAAAGGATTCTGTGATGGGGAGTGACGGACAGTGCGTTTGTGTGGAAGGTTACTGTCAGGTTGCGGACTGCGTGGGGTCGTATCACCCTGTGGTGATCCACAGAGGGACTGGCAAGCCTGCTGAGTGTTGCAACGTGTACGACTGCGCTCCAAACCCCGTGCCGCCCGCTTGTCCTCCAAATACAATTCAGATGGCGAATGGGTCTTGTGTGTGCAATTACATCATGTGTCCAAAAGTTCCAAATTGCCCACCAGCAACCAACCCTGTCAGGAGGATCCACAGTGAGTATCCAGAATCTTGCTGCCCGGAGTATTCGTGCGTTCCTAACAGCATTATCTGTCCTGAAGATTCCTACAGCATGGGCAACACTTGCGTGTGCTACCCGTGCCCGGCAGATTCCTGCAGACAAGGCGTAGTCGAAGTGACGCGCCCTGGTAATAACAAACCTGGCTCGTGCTGCAATCTGTACCAGTGCTCAGGGTGCCAAACCTGCACTAAAACCTGCGGCATTGGGTCGCATTTGGACTTCACTGGGACAGTTTGCATTTGTGACCCGTCAATGTGCCCGCAACCTGTGTGTGATGCTGGCTTTGTGTTGATGCTGACAGCCAAAGCGACAATGATTTATGATGATTGTTGCGACTCCTACGCATGTATAAGACTTGAATGCCCACAAGGGCAAATTGTTGTTGATGGCAAGTGTGTTTGTCCTGTTGAGACCTGCGTCGAGCCGCTGTGCCCTCTGGGGACTGTGGCACGCCCTCTGCCTAAGATGGGGGTTGAGCAGTGCTGCACAAATTACTACTGCGAGGAGGTCGTTGTGCCACAGCCTGTTCCAACATGTCCACCAAATACAGAGACTCATGGAGGCGTATGTGTGTGTCGTGACTACTGCCCAGTGCTGCAGTGTCCTCCAGGGACGGAACCCCTGATTGTACAACAGAAAAACGACAAATTAGGAATTTGCTGTGATGAGTTTATTTGTCACCAGGCAGTCCCGAACTGTCCACAGGATTCGTTCTGGGCAAACGGTAACTGCGTTTGCTTGGACTGCATAAAACCAGTGTGTGACAACGGTCTTCAAGCCAGAACTGATCGTCCAGGAACGAACAAGCCTGGATCCTGCTGCGGGGACTATTCCTGCCCTCCCGGCAGACTCACGTGTCCTCCTGGGTCCAAAATCAGTCCAGATCGTCAATCATGCATATGTGATGCCACGTTATGTCCTATACCATCCTGTGATGCAGAATTCACACTAACCATCACGCGTCAGTCAATTTCTGCAGTTCCAGACTGCTGCAGTGACTATGCCTGCATCCACTTGACATGTCCAGAAGACAGCATCAGAGGCCAGAATGGAGACTGCATCTGCAACCCGCACTGCCCAGTTCCAAATTGTCCAATTGGATATGAAGTCATTACCACTCATAGAGCTTCAGGTCTACCTAGTGACTGCTGCGACAACTTCATGTGCCAAAAATCCGGCGTTTTTTGTCCTCCTGACTCCAAACCAACAGCATTAGGGTGTGAATGTGTGCCACATAAGTGCCCCTCTTCCCCGGATTGCGGCCCTGGTTTGGTTCCAGTGGTCATCCGTGATGGCTCAAACAAACCTGGGGCGTGCTGCCCAGAGTACAATTGCGTCTTGAATATCCAGGATTGCCCAAAGGACAGCTACCTGGACAACAACAAGACGTGTGTTTGCTACAAGTGCCAAATGCCACATTGCCCAGCAGGATTCAAAGTGACAAAACATGCAGTGCACATCCCTGGAGACTGCTGTGATACAATTCAGTGCTTGGGTGCAGTAGTCATTTGTGGACAAGGTGAAGTGGTGAGTGCAGACGGCTCTGTGTGTTTGTGTGATGCAAGAGGGTGTCCAGTGCCAGTTTGCAACGCTGGCAACCAACTAACAATAACCAAAAAAGCCACAGAGATTCCTCCGGATTGCTGTGACTCACACGCTTGTCTCAGAATTGAATGTCCTGCAGGTACAAGACCAATTGGCGATGCCTGTGAGTGTATTACAGAAGCCTGTTTGAAGCCACAGTGTGACTTTGGCGATGTTGAAATCATCAAAAACGCCACTGGAGTTCCGCCTGACTGCTGCAACACGTTCATCTGCCGCATTGGGGCACTCCCAGGGTGTCCTCCAGACTCCAGGATGCGTCCTGATGGCACCTGCATCTGCGCTCCTGAGCTCTGCAGCATCACAACGTGTCCAAATGGATACATGCCGGTTGTGGAAGTGCCGCAATCTGATACGCCTGGGGCATGCTGCGCTGTGGCACGTTGCATCAGAGAAGAGCTGTCATGCCCAAGCGATTCCATTCGCAATGGAGCAATTTGCGTTTGCATAAACTGCACGACGCCTTCTTGCCCTCCTGGTACCGCCCCTCAGCTCGTCCAAAAAGGCAACAACGAGCCGTCAACGTGCTGCAACACGTTTTTCTGCGCCTCCATACAACCCAACTGCCCTTACGGGTCTGTCCAGAAAGAAGGCTTGTGCGTCTGTGATATTGCACTGTGCATAACGCCTAACTGCACTTTTGGTTATAACCTCACCATCGCACAAGATGCAATAGGAATCCCACCAAATTGCTGTCCTGACTACATTTGCTCCAAAATGGATTGTCCACCAGATTCCATGTCATCAGGCGGGAAGTGCGTCTGCATCCCTGATTTGTGCAGGAAAGTCTGCCCTGCTGGTACAATGTTGGTGGTTGAAAAACTATCTTCAAAACAACCTGGGGACTGCTGTGATCAGTTTTCCTGCCTGCCTGGAGTCCCTCAAGTTTGTGGCCCATTGGCTGTAGAGCAAGACGGTTTGTGTATTTGCAGGCCTGATGGGTGTCAGCAGCTGCAGTGTCCACCTGATATGATGCCGGTTGTGTTTAGAGAGCCAAGCAATATCCCGCCGGATTGCTGCCCTGAGTGGACGTGTACAGTTGTACAGAAATGTCCCGGGGATTCTGTGTGGGATGGGGATAAGTGCGTGTGTTACCCTTGCGTTGCTCCAGAGCCGTGTTCTGGACATGTGGTTGTACAAAAAGGAAATAACACTCCAGGGACATGTTGTGACGAGACGACTTGCGGCCCTAATCAGCTGTACTGTCCTGCAGGTTCTGTGGTGTCTCCAGACGGCAAATTGTGTTTGTGCTTACCGCAGTCGTGCCCCATTCCTGCATGCAATCCAGGGTATTCACCAGCTGTTGCAGTCAGAGCAACAAATATATACCCGTCATGTTGTGATGACTACGTCTGCACTAAGTTTCACTGCAAAACCCCCGACAGCATGCCGGACGGCAATAACGGCTGCATGTGCATCCCTGGGATATGCTCATTGCCAGAATGCCCTGCAGGAACAAAACTCAAAGTTGTACAACCCGCTACAGGCCAACCTGGTGGTTGTTGTGACATGCACGCTTGTGAAGTGATATTCAACGAAGCCCCATGTCCACCCTACACAATCCGAACTGTTGATGGAAGCTGCGTCTGCAGCACTGAGCTCTGCCCTGTGCAGAATTCATGCCCTGCTGGTTTCACACCAGTTGTGGTATTTGAGCAGAACCCACCATGCTGCCCAGAGATGGTTTGCCAGAAAAGGCTCCCAGAGTGTCCTCCAGATTCGTATGCTGAGCAGGATAGGTGCGTCTGTGCTGGGTGCCAAGCGCCTCGTTGCCCTACAGGTTTAACACCAAAAATCACCTTACCAGGCAGTAATGTGCCTGGATCCTGCTGTGATTTGTTCACATGCGGCAAAAACACACCAATCTGTAATGTGCAAGGGTCAATTTTAGACAGAACAGGCAAAGTTTGTATTTGTGACAAGACGTACTGCAAAGTGCCGCAGTGTGGCCTGGGGATGATGACTATCATCAGCACCTACGCCACAAGTATATTCCCTGATTGTTGCGACGTGGTCTCCTGCGTCCCTAAAGAGTGTCCAGGGGATTCTGTGATGCAGGGCGACTCCTGTGTATGCCTCCCATGCCACATACCAACGTGTCCACACATGACCAACATCAAAACCCCCTCTCGTGGCTCAGGGCTGCCTGGATCTTGTTGCGACATGTGGTTCTGTGAAGAGCCACATTTCTCGCCGCCGAAGTTGAACTGCGGGCCTCATATGACGCGCGTGGACGGACTGTGCGTCTGCATTGTGGAAACCTGTTTTGTCCCGAGCTGTCCTAGAGGAACAGTTCCAATGGCGGTGTTCCCGGCAGACGAGGCTGAAGGGATGTGCTGTCCAGAATACGCTTGCCTTCCTCAGCAGACTGTGGACTGCCCCAAGGACTCATACCTCATCAACGGAGCCTGTTCCTGTTTGCCTTGCGAACGTCCAGGATCCTGCGCCAGTGAGTACAAGAATCATATCAAAACCTTGAAAAAATCCTACTTGGGATGTCCCTAGTGGACCTGCAGCATCAAGAACCAACCTTAACTTCTCCAAATCTCCACTAATAGTCTACCAAAACCAACCCAAACCTCCAAAACCTTCAAATAATTCAACTTATCTGAACTTAAATCCTCCAAATCATCACTTAAAACCGACCAAAATCTATCCAAACCTACAAAACCTTAAAGAAATCGCGCTTGACTTTCAAAACCTGGTCTTGACATCTCCAAATCCCCACTAAAAGCTGACTACAATCAATCCAAACCTATCAAATCTTGAAGACATCCAATTGGGAAGGTCCTCAGTGGACCAGGGGCAGCAAAATCTGATCTTAGCGCCAACATAGTAGAAATTTATCATGTCACGTTCTGTGGATCTTGCAAAACGCCAGCATAGTACAAATAGCTCTTTGAAACCTTAAATAAATCCAACAAGCAGTAACAACGATGGTGAAGTCAGAATTTGCGATATCTCAAATTGGAGCACTTTGAAGATGAAGAAACGTGGTTGATACTTGAGATGTTCTTTAATGGAGACATTTTACATAAATCCAATTATTTCTTCGAAAATTCGCTCTTATAGTCATGCTGCATGACTGTGGATTTTTAGTAAATAAAATCGACTTTGAGAAAGACTCTACACTAAGTTATGTTTATTAAGTATTTCCCATATTTTGGCTGTTCTTAATGAAACAATGATTTTTGATGCAGTATGAATTTTTGAGAAAATAGATTTTAAAAAAGAGAAAAAAACTCTGCAAATTCTTGACACAACGGTTCATTATCTTCTTTGTACTGATCACCCTTCTGTCTAGATCACTAGGTCTAAATGTCTAGATCCTAAATGTTAGATTAATTATTATTATCAATTATCACTAATTATTAACAATTTTATCAAGTACCTACTGAAAATTATTATAATTTATTGTTAGGTATTAATAATTCGTATTTATTAATAATAATAATTATTATTAATTATGATTAATTAATACGATATAATTCTGGGGTTTTTAATACTACGTCGGTAATAATTTTTCTATAAAAGAAGTACCTACCAACAAACATTCGAAATTACCTTCATTTCCGTAGCACGAAACGCACCTCAGAACAACAAACTCGACATCACTTAAGCCATATGATGTCCCAAAGAGCTTGTTAGTATGAAAATGGACCTGTATTTCAACAGTTTGAGTCACGATCGTGTTGTGAGGCACAATCTTTGAGCCCTCATTGTGAACGAACGGCTGGTCGTACGAAGCTGCGGATGGTCTTAAAAAATTCTACGGAACAAACTCTATCGAAATATGAAATAAGAAACATACCGTTCTATATGGATTTTTCGAGATATGAGATTTTCAAATTTTCAAAATTCGTTTTGAACCCCTGGGCAAAGTGGCGCGGACGGCGTACGGCGGACGGACGGATTTTTTTTTATTCGATTTTCTGAATCTACGTATCTTGAAACGTAAACCAACAAATTTTGAGGGGGGGTTAAAAAAATTTTTTCTTTGGGCGATTCCAATGGTTCATTATCGAAGATAATAAACCAAAAATTGGCTTTTTTTTTTTTTTAATTAGTTTTTATTTGGCATTGGTTGCCCATACAGCCACAAGGTGAATTTTAACAGTTCAAGACTCATTTGTACAATATCACTATTTCAGGTTTAAATTAATTTTGCAGTTCTTCACACAGATATGTCACTGTCCGACAAAAAGGTATATAATAAATAAAGAACTTTCACCGATGCTTGGAGTAGGTATGGCAGGTTGAGGGGTTGTTCTATATATGGAGCCAGCTCTTCATACAAGCGGAGTCTTCTAGTTGCTAATCCTGGACATTCCAGAAATATATGATGGAGATCTTCTGTCACAGCTTGACATCTTGCACACTCAGCAGTAGGAGCCAAATTCATTTTCTGCTTCGTCGCACCGCACATCGCATGACCGGCTCTCAGCCTGCAGATGGTTCTAACCATGTCTTTAGAGAGCCTAGATTTTGCAAACCATGGAGTTCGAGGGATGTGGGGTTGAATAAACCTATAGTAGGAGCCTGCCGACAGGGATGAGAAGCGTTGGTGCCACTTATTCAACAGTTTACTCTTACACCAACTGTAAAGGTCTCGTGGGGGAATTGCCGTATCTGTTTCTGATGCGAAATAGGCTGCTTGTTTTGCGAGAGCGTCCGCAATCTCATTCCCGTTTATCCCAGAATGTCCTTTCACCCATACTAAACACACCTCCCTACCATTATTCACCATGGATTGCACCATATTTCTCACAGCATGGATGAGGCTATTTGTCGTTGGTTTAAGTCCTACATTCTTAACCTTCTGGATAGAACTTTTATTGTCTGTGAAAATAACAATTTTAGAGGAGGTCAAAGATTGGGTATAACGGAGAGCCTCCACGAGGGCCACCAACTCAGCAGAGTAAACAGAGGACCAGCCTGGCAATTTGAATATGGCTCTATAGTCTAAAGTAGCATCGTAAAATGCAGCACCCACGTGAGTATGTTGTTTAGACCCATCTGTAAAGATCTGGTGGAAACCTGGCCATTGTACACTAACAAACTCGGAGAATACCATGTTAGGAGATTCTCCAGGTACGGTCCTCTTCTTTGGCATAAAGCCCACAGTGTGTGGAGGTAAGGAGGTTAGATAGCCCGTTGTGAATGCTGGGTGTTTGTGACATAGGTGCGTTGAGGCTGATAGGGGGGCTATAAAAATTGGCTTTCGTTCCATATCTTGACTTTGCTTATTATTTATTGGTTGTTTCAGATCTGAGAATTGATCACCAGGCCACTGGACGACCTGGTGACTGCTGCCCGACGTACAAATGCACAGAAGTCCATACAGGCGAGATCTGTCCCCCGTTTTCCATCATGAGTCCAGAAAATGTCTGCATTTGCAACAAGTTCCTCTGCCCTGCAGCCAGCTGCCCGCCAGGGCTTCGCCTTGTCTCAAGCACGATTGCGTCTCAAGTTTTCCCTGATTGTTGCGACCAGCTTGCCTGCGTAGAGATGGTTTGTCCAGAAGACAGCGTTCTGCAGCCTGGAGGCTGCATATGCACTCCAGGAGGTTGCCCTCCTCCGCTGCATGGCTGCCCACCAGGGTCGAGGATTGACGTGGTCTTCAGAGGCAACAACCGACCTGGAACGTGTTGTGACAAGTGGAACTGCATACCAGTAAGTTCCACGTATTTTTATTAGTGATATGCAGGACATTTGCAACTCGGTGGACAGCAACTTGTACACAGACCTGCAGGTCCCACAGTACTAAATCAATTCAATCTTCGATCTAAAAAGCTGCATACCAGTAATTTCCACGTTTATGACTGATGCTCAAGACATTTGCAATGCTGTGCAGCAACTGTGGAAATTGTCTCGACCTCTCAGACCTGCAGCCCTCACTATCTCAAATACGTCAACAGCATACTGTCTGCTGAATGCTACAAAATAATAACCTGCTCTTCTTTACTATGTCATGAAGTTAATATCCCCCCCAAAAAATACTCCATTTCAAAATCACCTCCCCTCGCAAATATCTACAGCAGTCAGAAAAAATTATCGTATCATCTTTCCGTGCCCGCCCTTTTCTTTCCAACTAGATGCCCTAACAACTTCACAAGCAACGTCCCCAATTTGCAATTTCAGACATTTCTGAAGCATTTCCAGCTGTGGAGTTTTACAGTTGTGGAACTGACTCCATCGTTTTCCAAGAGTTAGCCGTTCTCAGGCACAGGATTGATCTCAGACAGTCCTGCATCATTTTCAGCTGTTCTCAGGCACAGAACCAATCTCAAGCATTCCTGCGGCATTTCCAGCTGAATTGAATTGAATTGAATTGAAATGTTTTATTAAGTAATAATGTACATACATCCCATTTTCCATATAAAAACAAAAACATATACGGCTGTAGCCCGAGACTATGAGCCGGAGTTCGGTCTTTATCACTATTTCAAATTTACCAAATACTCAAACAAAACAAAAAAGCTCATATACAGCATATAAAGAAATATATATTATACAACACTTTTCAACTTCATATTCAACTGGCAATAATTTAACTTACAGGAATTTAACGTTCAAAAAACATAACAAGAATCCAATAAAAATTTTCAACATTAACAACATCTACATTATTATTACCATCACATCATTATTATAATCATTACTGTCTATCTTAATCTTTTCCCACTATTTAGAAACATAATAACAATTTAGAAATTCCATTCCTCTACCAGACGATCCCTATATCTTAAAGCCCTCATAATAAAATTTCCAATAGCCAACCAGTTCTTCCCGTTCAAATATTCTATCGCTTCCTCATTTGTCAAGTAATGTGAGCCGAGTAAATCTTTACGAATTCCCTTCAGTATATGACAATGGGCTAGAAAATGGAGTACAGTCTCATCTTCTCCTGAGTTACAGAGTAAATATACGGTGTTTTACCCATGGTTTATAATTCAAATCCATCATCTCACACCGCGCTCTACAAATAATTCTTTTAGCAAAATGACTGAGATTGGCTACCTGCAAGTAATTTGGTGGACCCAGCTGTTTATAAATTTTGTGAAACCGCGCTGCACAGGCCCTTGCTTTACAAGTCTCAACAAAATTATTTTTTTCCAAACCCATTAACCTTTCTATTTGTTGAGTTATAACTGTAGGTTCCTCTGCATTAATGTTCAACACTACTCCATGCCTTCCAGCTAGGTCATTCCAAGCTGCCGCCCATGAAACGTTTTTTCGAATAACTTCACGCGCAATCACGTGGGTATATCTCGATCTTGGACCTTTTAAAACCTGCATGACGTAGCTCAAACTGAGACCAAACGTATACACATACATCTGTTCTACCCCACTCTCCAAATAGAGCATTTCCAGCTGTCATCCTCAGTCAGGCAGTCACAGTTGTCCTTATGCTGTATTAGCTGAGTTTTGCCTTTTCTTGTTGGTCAATGTGGGACCTTTGAGACCCAATGTTTGGCGTGTACTGGGAAATTGGTGTTATTCTGACCAATAGTCCCAATCTCAGTGGTTCTCAGAGGAGATGTTTTCCAGGTTTGGACAATACATACACGTTCTTCTAAGCAGTATTTGCTCTCACTTAAGGATTGATTGTGAATTCCCTGTAGCTCCATATGAATATGCAAGTAAAACTGATACAATCCAAATTGAATGACTTTCCACTGTGACATGCAGAGATGCAGCATTTGCTGTAATTCATTTGCTGTAGATCTGGCTGGGGACCTGTCATTGATTTGTGGTCTATTTCAGGAAACTGTGGGCCCTACATGTCCTCGAGACTCAATCCTTCAGCCTGACGGCACCTGTGCCTGCGACGTGGGCAGATGCCAGTTGCCAGCGACCTGTCCAACTGGCTTCACGCCGATTGCTGCTAGTGAGGGCGCCAACGTTCCTGGTGAATGCTGCCCGGTGTATACGTGCTACCCAAAAACGCCGGATTGCCCTCCGGACTCATTCCCTCAGGGGCCACAGTGCATCTGCGGCCCGTGCACACCGTTTCCAACGTGCAGCAATGGAGGGTCGCCAATCCTGGTCCGGAGAGGTGGAACTGGCCCTGGGACGTGCTGCGACCTGTACAACTGCACTGTTGGAGCAGTTTGCCCTCCAGGTATGTGCAAAGTTCCTGTGAAATCTAATCCAACACAGGTGCACCTTTGGTGATCCACCAACAATCTTCAGCAATGGCGCCACTTGTGGCCAACAACATCTGACTACTTCCTTGTGGCTTGAAATATTAACAACGCCAGTCTGTAGGTCTCATACCATCAGAATCAGCTGTATTGTGTATCAGTGATACAACTGCAATTTCAGCTCCTGGGAGCAGTGCTACTATGATGGTAATGGTACTACTTGTGGCAAAGAACATCCACATTTCACCCATCATCACTTTGAGGTGCTTTTAAAACCCTTTCCACGTATTTTTCCAGGCTCAATGGTTGGCCCAAGCGGCACTTGCGTCTGCAACCTGAACGAGTGTCCAACTCCAGTCTGCGACCAGGACTTCCAACTCGTCATCATCCGAGCTGCTGGAGAGTTCCCTGATTGTTGCAACGAGTACGCATGCGCACGACTGAAGTGTCCACCAGACTCCATTGAGACCATCGACAAAAAGTATGAGAGATTTTCTGAGCAACGCTGGGAATACCAGTAACTCCAGTGGCGTACCAGTAACACTTTGATTCTTGTTTCAGATGTGCCTGTACACCAAACTTCTGCCAGAACATGGCGTGTCCCCCAAACACCCACCCGGTCCTCAAGCAACACGGAACTAATGAACCAGGTCAGTGGAACCAGCAAAATTATGTCCTGCTATAGCTTGTTAGTGGTGATATAACAGCAGTTCTGGAGCCTGGAAGCGGTGCCACAGTACTCATTGTGGACAACACCCACTGAATACTGCCTTGCAGCTTAAAACTCACACCATCAGTGCCATAACAGCAGTTTTGGCTCCTGGAAGTGGTGCCACAGCACCAGCAATGGTGCCACTTGTGGCCAAGAACAGCCTGATACTGCTTATCCTTGTTGGGCCGCTGTAACATGCTGTAAATACCTGTTTTGGTGGTCTGAAGCATCAGGAATTTACCTCATCCCACCAAGAAAACCACGCTATTCTGTTTCAGGTAAATGCTGCGACGAGATCGAGTGCAAAGTTCTCTCTCTGGTCTTCCCCTGCCCTCCGTATATGGTCGAGAACGCCTTTGGCGCCTGCGTCTGTGCTCCAGAGTTCTGCCCTCCGGCGCCGCCTTGCCCTCAAGGACTGGAGAGCGTCGTTGTTTTCCGCAATCTCTACGGGAGCGGCAACTGTTGCCCTGACTTCACCTGCATTGCAACACAAATCCAATGCCCGCTGGTGAGGATCCTGAGTTTGATTCCACAGAATCAGAATGCACTTATACAGCTTACAGCCTCTAGGAAGTAGTTTACTTGGAAAGCTCATAGATGGGCAGCATTGGGCCACTATAAGGGGGATTCTAAGGGAGTTTTAAAAGGGGAAAAATTACCCATAAATCTCAAAAATGAAATAGTCTGACAAGTGGAACCTCATTTTAAGGGTTTTTTCACACTGAACACGATGGTGAAATCAGAATTGCGATATCTCATTCTGTTCTCATACTGGAGCACTTTTAAGATGCAGAAACGCCTACAAACTGAGGTGTTTGTGGACAAAATTCGTTATAAAACCAGTTTCTTCAAACATTTGCTCTTATAGCCAAGCTGCCTGAGTACTTTAGATATTTTGGTTTATTTGGAACAGCTACCCTACAATGGGTTAAACGTTAAGCTTGTTTAATCAAGATGGCGTAGGGGTAAATAGAATAAATGAAAGTAAATTATATAGCGGGTTTACTAATGCAGTGGAAGCTCAGAATAGGAAATGAACATAATCGTCTCTCTTAAAGAATAAAATGAAGTAGAAACTAATAGTTTTTCTTTAAAAATGAAATAATACGACCTGGCCAGGATTTCACTGTCTTAAATCGTCAATTCTGTTGGGATGAGAGGGCGTCGATGAGTCGTGGGCCGTCCGTAGGTGAGCCTCTTCTCGTTGAATCCGAGGAAGGTTTCCCGACTTATTTCCCGACGTGGCGGGGAGTAAACGGAGTACTCGAAACGTTCTTTTTCCGTCTTATTTCCCTTCGTGGCGGAGGGAATTTCGCGAAAGGGGTTCTTGATCGAATGACCGCGGGATTCTGCGACCCACGGTGACCCGGTATGCGCGAAGCGACTGGAAAAACTTCGGACGAAGAAAAAAGGACGGACTGTAATGCGTTGTTGGCGAATTCGCATAGAACACTGGCGAGACGTGATATATTCGGACAGGAGAAGGGTTGAACGGCTTATCAAGGTGATGACTCACAGGTTGGGTCCACGAACAACGCGAACTGACGAAGCGACTTGACCAATGGACATACACATACACAAACTCCTCTAAACGACGTATGCAAAAAAAATAACAACAACAACTCTTGTTGGGAACATTCAACAAAGCTTGTAAGAGGTGTAGAGGCTCTCAAGTGGGCGCGTAGCGGCATTTGTGCTGCACAAGTTTGAGCCAGTATTTTCTAATTTTTGCTTATATTGAATTTAATCGTTTATTTACACATTTTACATAATACAGATATATATTGTGACCAGAAACCTTTGTGGATTATTTAATAGCTCCTTGAAAAATTGCCAATTTTTGACAAAAGCTCACCAGAATGTCCTTATACAGCTTATGGTCAGACTCTAGGGAGGACTTTACTCAGAAAATTTGCTCAATGAAGTTATTCTGCATATTTCAACTTGTTTTATTGTGGTGTTTCCAGGACAGCTACCCAAGTAATGGCACCTGTCTGTGCCTGCCCTGCCCGCCTGGTGCTCCGTGTCCTGGACATGCTGAAGTGGTCATGCCTGGTACCGGAACGCCTGGGACATGTTGTGACGCCTACAAATGCCTTAATGTTACTGTCGAGTGTCCTCCAGGAACAGTTGTTGGCCCTGATCGTCAGACATGTCTGTGCGACAAGAGCAGATGCGGCCGACCAGTCTGCGCTGGGGGTAAGTGCCACAACGTCCAGAATGTATAGAACATGGAGATTGTCCACAAACTCCAGGATATCCACAAATGTCCGAATTGGGCACAACGTCCTGAACGTCCACCATCTTCACAATGTCCAGAATATCCACAACTTCCACAACGCCCAAAATATTCACAATATCCCAGATATCCAGAATGTCCACAATGTATACAACATCCACAATGTGCTGTCTTTAGAGAAGAAACTTGAATTTTGTGGGTTTTTTTATTGCTCCCAGGAGACACTTTAGTGACAACAAGAGTCTCTTCGATGGTGCCGCCAGACTGCTGCGATCAGCACGCCTGCATCGAGCTCAAGTGTGGCAGAGATGCAATGCTTGATGACAACAAGCAGTGCGTCTGCATCCCTGGAATCTGCCAACCGCTGTTCTGCCCTGGTGGAATTGTCCCGAGAATCACAAAACCTGCAAAGAACATACCCGGCCAATGCTGCGACATATTTGACTGCGTACAGGTAAGAATTTGAATTATACGATTGCAAATTATAGGAAAACTCTCTGGAAATTGGCTGGTGAAGAAATCCTTGGATTTTGTTAGATATATAGAAAAGACTGCACTGCTTCAACGGCTGCAGAGTCAGTGTCTTCTGCTTCCTTGCCTTCACAAGAAACGTCAGCTCCAAACACACAAGTGCAGTTCTTCATCCTTCAGTCTTGTACTGATCTCATAGCTCTATTTTTGAGGTGCATCTATTCTCAGAGCGTTTTTGTGTGCAAGGTCCAATCCTGCTCACTTTGCATCATCTTGGCAACTCCTACATTCTAGCGTCAAGTTGAGAGGCAATGTACCCAGTGCTTCTTGTAGCCAAGTACTATTCCACCACCCATTTTGTGGATGCATCAACTGCAGCTGCATCAGCTCCAGAGCAGCTTTACCAGCACTTACCATATCGATTCTGCCTCTGATTTCAATGATTTTGCAGACACTATTTACAGTAACCACTTACAACACAATTCTGATTTACAGGAGCCGTACCAGCCATGTCCGCCCTTCACCACAAAAATGCCCGATGGCGTCTGCGGCTGCGCTCCCGAGCTCTGCACACCGCCGCCAACTTGCCCTCCAGGCCTCATCTCCATCATCTACCGTCAAGCGTCCAATATCCCTGGGGACTGCTGCCCTGAGTACCAGTGCTTCACTCCAGGCCCAGAGTGCCCTCAGGTATTTGACTTGTATTGAAAAAAAAAACCTCTACTTCAAATTTCCAGAAACTGTCCAAATTATTGTCCAAATTTCCAAAAACTGACTACATTTTTGTCCAAATGGCCTGAAGATTTTGAGTTGGTTTTTCGTTTATACCAATTTATGCTGAAGGTGTTTGTTGAGACAGTATCAGTGGATATGCTTGAGTTGAGGAGTCAAACAAGGCTTTGTTGATGACTTGAAGGTGAAATGAAATGAAAATTAATTTATTTCTTCTACAAATATAATCTAATGAAATATAATGAAATGTAATGAAATATAATGAAATGTAATGAAATATAATCTCCCAATATGGGCAACAAGCCCGCGCTAGGGAGATGAGTTGGTTAGGCTTAGTTGGTACCTTATTCTATTGAAAAATTAAAAACAAAATATTACATTAAAATTTAATGCAAATATGCATGAACAACACCCCCGCCCCAAGCACCAACCAGTCCCGCAATCCGCCAACCCAAGCAACAACGAGGAAACTCCTCATTTAATGAAAAATCCCCCCATCACCGCCCGAGCCAACGGACCACGAAACCAGCAAATCCCCAAGACAAAAACTCTGCAAATTCTTGACACAACGGTTTATTATCTTCCTTGTGCAGATCACCCTTCTGTCTATACCAGACTGTGTTGCAAATCGGCACCATACCATATTCTCACCGTACTCATACCATACCATACGAATTTCTTTCCTATCATACCATACTGTATTATACCAAATCATACATACAATAATATACCATACCATACCATACTCATACCATGTCATACAAACCGAGTGAATATTGAAATGTCATCCATTTCTGACCTATATTTAAAATTTCAAGTATCTAGCTCATCATCAAAATTTAATTTGTTTAAACAAATAGGTATTATTTAAACAATTTTACAGACAAGAAACCGAGTGAATATTGCATTGTGATCCATTTCTGACCTATATTTAAAATTTCAAGTATCTAGCTCATCATCAAAATTTAATTTGTTTAAACAAAAAGGTATTATTTAAACAATTTTACAGATGAGAAACCGAGTAAATATTGCAATGTGGTCAATCCCCGACTCACGGTTAAAATTTCTAGACTGTAGTTTACCGGGAAGATGAAAAACGTAGTTTTATTCTGGGCGTCTGGAGGTTGGGTCACATAACGGCCGTTTTCGACGCGAAAGTTTAGTGTTTTTCCTAAACCTTTGCGCGGTCACTGTGAACGAACGGCTGGTCGCACAAAAATCCAATTGGTCTTAAAAGATTCGTAATTTTTCAGGTCATTCAAAAGTGAACTGAAAATTACACGTTTCAGTTGAATATTTTGAGATATGACATTGTCGAAAGTTTAAATTTCGTTTTGAACCCCTTCCCCTTGACCTAGGGTTATGAAAAGTTTCGAGGACCATTGTGGGGCTGGTCCAAACCCAGAAACCGAATTTTGTAATTTTAACTCAACGCTAACTGGGCAAAGTGGCGCGGACGGCGTACGGCGGACGGACGGATTTTTTTTTATTCGATTTTCTGAATCTACGTATCTTGAAACGTAAACCAACAAATTGCGATGTAATTGATGTGTATTAAATACTAGTTTTGAACTCGGTGTCTTTCCTGACTGTCTAATAAATTTTATTAGATAACACAGTGGTTTCGCAATCTGATCACTACATTTCTTTAGAACCTCAACGTTGATATTGTCCCACCCTGGTGAAGACCCTCCTTCAAGTTCCGAAATAACTTTTCTGACCTCAGGTTCAGTTACAGAGCATAACTCAAAAAATGGACTGTGTTTTGGTTTATTATCTTCGATAATGAACCATTGGAATCGCCCAAAGAAAAAAATTTTTTAACCCCCCCTCAAAATTTGTTGGTTTACGTTTCAAGACACGTAGATTCAGAAAATCGAATAAAAAAAAATCCGTCCGTCTGCCGTACGCCGTACGCCGTCCCCCGTACGCCGTCCGCCGTCCGCGCCACTTTGCCCAGTTAGCGTTGAGTTAAAATTACAAAATTCGGTTTCTGGGTTTGGACCAGCCCCACAATGGTCCTCGAAACTTTTCATAACCCTAGGTCAAGGGGAAGGGGTTCAAAACGAAATTTAAAATTTGGACGATGTCTTATCTCCAAATATTTAACTGAACCGTGTAAATTTTAGTTCACCTTTGAATGACCTGAAAAATTACGAATCTTTTAAGACCAATTGGATATTTGTGCGACCAGCCGTTCGTTCACAGTGAGCGCGCAAAGGTTTAGGAAAAACACTAAACTTTCGCGTCGAAAACGGCCGTTATGTGACCCAACCCTCAGACGCCCAGAATAAAACTACCTTTTGTCATCTTCCCGGTAAACTACAGTCTAGAAATTTTAACCGTGAGTCGGGGATAGACCACATTGCAATATTCACCCGGTTTCTCATCTGTACAATTGATTAAATAATACCTATTTGTTTAAACAAATTAAATTTTGATGATGAGCTAGATACTTGAAATTTTAAATATAGGTCAGAAATGGATCACAATGCAATATTCACCCGGTTTCTCATCTGTAAAATTGTTTAAATAATACCTATTGGTTTAAACAAATTAAATTTTGATGATGAGCTAGATACTTGAAATTTTAAATATAGGTCAGAAATGGATCACAATGCAATATTCACTCGGTTTCTTGTCTGTAAAATTGTTTAAATAATACCTATTTGTTTAAACAAATTAAATTTTGATGATGAGCTTTATACTTGAAATTTTAAATATAGGTCAGAAATGGATGACATTTCAATATTCACTCGGTTTGTATGACATGGTATGAGTATGGTAAGGTATATTATTGTATGTATGATTTAGTACAGTATGGTAAGATAGAAAAGAAATTCGTATGGTATGGTATGAGTACGGTGAGAATATGGTATGGTGCCGATTTGCAACACAGTCTGGTATAGACAGAAGGGTGATCTGCACAAGGAAGATAATAAACCGTTGTGTCAAGAATTTGCAGAGTTTTTTCGTTGATAACTGTTCCTTCTGGTTTTCGCAGGAAACTGAATAAGTAATGTCCACTTTTGGCAAATTACGAGCTAAATTTTTACCCACGTTACTAAAGAACTCATTGAAGACATCTGCACACCTTGTGGGATTGTCATTAGCGTTTACTACCTCCCGGTCGTCAGTGATGAAGCGAATTAAATCGTTCTTTTTGGGTACTTGTATAATATCATTCACTATCTGCCAGACCTTCTTACTATTCCCCTCTACCTTGTTGATTTTATCCTTATAGAAGTTTTCCTTAGCCAGTCGAATAATTTTTTTCAATTTTCTCTGATAATTGTCAAAAAACATTCTAAATTGAGTATTAAAAGGTTGTTTTTTACAAATATTGTAAAATTTTTCTTTACGGCGGATTGAGACCAGCAAACCTTGCGTTAACCAAGGCTTCAGCGGCTTATTTTTATGACTATTTTTACGAGCATTATCACTAGAAGCCCTGGATAAACATGTCTGCAACGTAGAAATGAGTAAGTTAGTACAAGTATTTACATCCTTATTATAAAAGATAACATTCCATTCTGTCTCAGCCAGCAAATCAATCAATATGTCGTAATCAATCTTCTTTCCTGGAATGAACTTTGTAGTTTCTTCATTTTTTTTCGGACAGTTAATTTTTAACATTATAGAACGCTAGCAAATTAGGTTGTGGCAGAATCTTGATATCAGCCTGATCTCTGCCAAATGAAGGCCAGTAAGGGGTGGATTTGCTAAAGGGGTCTGCATAGTTGCATGTAGCTTTTTCAATGCTTGACTTCTGTCTATGTCCAAATAATGTTGTGCTGTTTGTGTTTGTTGTACAGGACTCGTTCCCCCAAGACGGCACCTGCTTGTGCTTCCCATGCTACCCACCGCCGCACTGCCCTGTCAATCAGAAGCTGCAAAAACGATCCACAGGCACCTCCAAACCCGGAGCCTGCTGCGACAGCTACTTCTGCGGCTCGACTCCCCCTGCAGTCTTCTGTCCTCCGGGCTCGGTTCCAAACAGAGACGAAACTGCTTGTATTTGTGACATAGCGAGCTGCCCAAGGCCGATATGCGATCCAGGTTTCAAACTTCGAGTTGTCCAGTATGCTACGCCGCATTTCCCCGAGTGCTGCGACTTGTACAATTGCATCCTCCTCAAGTGTCCAGCTGACAGCATGATGGACGGCGAGAAGTGCGTCTGCACGCCGAATTACTGCCAGCCGCTGCCCTGTCCGCCCGACCACAACCTCGTTGTGATAGTCCCAGGCAGTGGAAAACCAGGTGAGTCCTGTTTGTATCATTTTCAGCACTTCTGAGGTCAAATGGTGATAGATGCAGCAAGTAGAAGATGTTGAGCAGATGGCACTAACAGATGGAAGGTATGACGTCACTACGACCAGGTGGAGGTTAGGTATGACATCACATGATGTCTTTCATTGTTTACCATGGAGGCTCTGTAATGTCATTGGTCTGGTGGCATAAATGACGTGATTTGGACCATTTGGGTCATGAATGATGTCATATGATTTGCCATCGATGTTATAACAGGTAAAATGAATTTCAGGTGACTGCTGCGACACTTACCGCTGCCAGAAGAAAACCTCTATTGACATGTGGTGCCCTCCGTTCTACATAAAGACCCGCGAAGGCTGCGCCTGCGCTCCCGACCTCTGCCCCAGACCGCCCAATTGCCCTGATGGAATGATGATGATTGCCGTGCCGTCGCAGTTTTACTGTTGCCAGGATTACACGTGCGTTGCGCAGCAGGTGTCTTGCCCTGAAGACAGCTACGCTGTTGAAGGGGGGCTGTGCGTGTGTCTACCTTGCCACATCTCAAACTGCGTCAATCCACAGGTACTAGTAGCAGGAAGAAGGAGTAGGTTGCTGTACTGTCCCTGAATCATTTCTAAACTGCTCAAAACCTCTCTAATCTACTGAGCCCTTCCCTAACCTACTGTCAGCTTCATGATCTGCTGTGACTGCTGTTGTCGTCCCTAACCAGCTGTGACAATCCCAGTCCTGCTGTGGCCTAACCAGCCGTTACTAAACTCCACTTCACATTAAACTCAACGGTTTTTCCACACTTTCAGACGATCCGCCGGTCCACTGGCCAACCTGGAGGATGCTGTGACGTCACCTACTGCCCTGAAACCCCTGACAAGCCGCGGTGCTTCTCGGGGACCATCCTCAGCCCTGACGGCCGGACATGCGTCTGTGACTTGGCCGCCTGCCCAACCCCAGTTTGCGACGACGGTTTCACACTCAGCAGACGACGAGTGGCCCTCGGGAGCCCTCCGGACTGCTGTGACGACTACATCTGCTACAAGGTCCAGTGCCCTTGGGATTCAATGCTGCTTCCAGACAAAAGCTGCGCCTGTCTGCCAAACCAGTGCCACATCCCAACTTGCCCCAAGTTCACTGTCATGTAAGCTCTAATTTTTCAAACTGAACAGTTTTTATCAAATTGAGAGCCCATTTCAGTCATCTAGCAGGACTTATAACCTGCTACTGTTAGCATAACCGGCTAGTTTTGGTTGTCCCTAACCTGCTGTGACGATCTGTGTCCAGCTGTGGTTGTCCTTAATCTGCTGTGATGATCCCTTACCAGCTGTACTCGTCCTTAACCTGCTGTGATGCTCCCTAACCAGCTGTACTCGTCCTTAACCTGCTGTGATGCTCCCTAACCAGCTGTACTCGTCCTTGACCTGCTGTGATGCTCCCTAACCAGCTGTACTCGTCCTTAACCTGCTGTGCTGCTCCCTAACCAGCTGTACTCGTCCTTAACCTGCTGTGATGCTCCCTAACCAGCTGTACTCGTCCTTAACCTGCTGTGATGCTCCCTAACCAGCTGTACTCGTCCTTAACCTGCTGTGGTGCTCCCTAACCAGCTGTACTCGTCCTTAACCTGCTGTGGTGCTCCCTAACCAGCTGTACTCGTCCTTAACCTGCTGTGATGCTCCCTAACCAGCTGTACTCGTCCTTAACCTGCTGTGATGCTCCCTAACCAGCTGTACTCGTCCTTAACCTGCTGTGAGCTTCCTAACCAGTTGTGACAGTCTAATCAGCAGTGGGCATACCTAACCTTGTGCAATCAACCTTAACCTGCTGTAATTAGGGATTTGAAATAACCTCCAAACTATTCGTGTTTTCCAGGGTGACCCAGTACGGAATGGGTCAGCCTGGAGCCTGCTGCGACCAGTGGAACTGCATGGAGCTTGGTCAGGATCACCCAATCATATGCCCAGCGTACCATCGTTGGATTGGCGACAAGTGCGTCTGCGACCCGACTCAATGCCCACTCTCAACAGTCAGTATTGCAAATGACACTATTCTGTTGTGTTCAACGGTCACTATAAATGCCATGCATCGCCTGAAATGCTAATATTTCCATGTTTACAGAGCTGTGAGCCTGGATATATGCCAGTTTCGTCCAATTTGGGTGACTGCTGCATGGTTTCCTTCTGTATCAAAAACGTCCAGCAGTGTCCTAAAGACAGCTACAACACTGATGAAGGTTGCCAGTGCTATTCATGTCCTCCGCCTCCATGTGGTCTTGAAGACAACGTCAAAGTGAGCGCTGTCGGCAACGGTGTACCTGGGACATGCTGCAGCATCTACACCTGCACTCCTAAAAGAGGACGTAAGTTTGGTGCAGGCCAGATCAGGTTAGAGATTGTTATATTGCATTCTGCACTTCATCCTATTCCATTCCATTACAGCAATTGACTGCGGGACTTGTGGCATCCCTTCACCTGATGGCAGAACCTGCTTGTGCGACACAACCTGCTGCCCTCCTCCACCAGCCTGCTCCCCAGACCAGGAACTCGTCACATTCCAAACAGCAACCAGTGAGTGCCTTCACACCCCATTTCTGTGGATTTCATTGAATGAATTAATGAAAACATGCCTTTATTATGATCAATAAATAATACAATTCTTGTTAACGAGGAGCCATGCAATAATCGTGGCCACATAGGGCCGTCCGATGAGTTTGCCACAATTAATACATCTTACAACTCTAATACAATACAGAATCCAACAACCTTATTAGAACTGCCTACCTTAAATATACTTGCAACCTTAATATATAGATAACAATTAATATCAATCGATCAAATACAAGTCACCTACATAAATCCAAATTCAATCATGGTTTTGTGCCTTAGTTGCCATGCCACCGAGCAGTACTTAATCAAACTAACATTCCCAGACTTAATAATCCCCAAATACTCATCCCAGCCAAGTTCTGCCCTACCCAGGCATCGCCGTCTCAAGGTAACCAGAGCCGAACATTTTCCAATGAAATGAAAAGCATTCTCAACTTCGCCACTGCTACACAAGTCACAAGTCTGATTGTTTGACCCATACGACCTATACTTCAACGCTAAAAGGTCACCCCTGATCTTGAAAACCCACCTACATTGTTGAAACTCCTCGAACTTGCTCAATGGTACTATGTCACTCTCACATCTAAGGGCCACGTACTGATTGATTTGATTGATTGATTGATTGTTTTATTTATTAACCAGGGAAGGTTAGGGCCTTGAGGCCCTCTCTTCCACCATCCCTGGATGAAAGATAACAAAATTCCTCTTACAGTCATAATTCTATGATATACCTACTTGATGCATAAATCTTAAAAAGAAAACAACAACAAAAAAAAAAAAAAAAAAGAACTATGTACTTATATGTATAACAATTATATATATATAATCAAATAAATTTACAGTGGTTTTTCTTAATAAAGTTGCAGCTGCTTTTAAATCAAATGAACTTCAAACATAAAAAATATGGTAAATAAATAAATACATTCTTCTAATAAGTTTCTAATAATTGTTTTTTCAGTTTTTCTCTAAATATTTCAGTTCTTTCGTTAGGATTGAAATTGCCAACTAGTTCATTAGTTCATTATATATTTTAGTTCCTTGAACGATAAAAGATCTATTAAAAAGGTTTGTCCTGTGCTTCGGGATTTGCAACAATTTCTCTCTATTCCGGGTGTCTTTTGAGTGCACCTGGGCCATAAATGAAAATTCTTCATAAAGGTACTGAGGTCTTTTAAATTTAAGGATCTTGAAAACCAGTACTGCAATATGTAGGCGTTTTCTTTCCTTAATCTTAGGGTGATTTCGAGAGCTAAGCGCCTTTTCCTCAAATTCGGAATACATTGTTTTGGCTATTAACTCAAGACTTTTATCGACTAGCGTTTTCCATTCACTGAGGTCCGCATGCTGATTCAATGGAATGTTGTATTTTTCTCTTGGTACACCCCACTCTTTCGCCCAGTACACATTGAGCTCGATGTATTTTTTAGCCAAGTAGTGTGGGAGGCGATCTTCAGACAGCTTCATAACCTTTAGTATATAATTAAAATGCATCCGAAGGGTATACACGTAAAGGGGTTTCAACTGGGTTTCCAGAAACAAGATAAGAAGAAGTTTTTCCGAGCTTTCGGCTTTAATAAGCCATCTTCAGGGGTAGGTAGGTATTGCCTTCCTACCCCTGAAGATGGCTTATTAAAGCCGAAAGCTCGGAAAAACTTCTTCTTTTCTTACCGCCTCCTACAACCCTCCAAACAGACAAAGGTTTTTCAACCAAAGGAGATAATGAACAATACAGAAAAGAAACAAGATGTAATTAGGCGTTCATCTCGGTAGCGAAAATACTATCTTCACGAAAAAACGTAAAACGGCTTCTACATAATCACTGTAAAGAAAACCCCAAACTTGAGATGAATAACACAGAATTGAGCGCGCAACGGCATCAAACACCCTAAGTTTCTCCGTGAACGAAATTTTTGAGTGGGCCATGAAGTTCTTCCACATACTCATGATCGCGAGCTTCGCCGCTGAACTCTTTTCCTGCAAGTGAGGAGCAAACGTGAGTGTAGGTGTTAACAAAATGCCTAAATATTTGTACCTATGTGCAAACCAAGTTAATTCCTAGATTACTTTTATTTCAAGAATGAAATAGGAGAGGTGGGGACGAACCCAAGAAAATAGGGATAAGGTAATTAAGGTATGACTCGTGAAGATAGCCAAAACTAGGTTTACTCATATAAAATAATTTTATATATTCGCAGTTTAAAAAAAAATTAAAAGTAACACTGGTACGTTGAGACTCGTCGTCAATCATTTGCACAAACAAACAGTAGGTATAAATAGTGAAAAATTAAATCTTTAATCGAGCAGAATATCGGTCGTTTGCCGTATTGACTAAGTTTTTGCCGTACGATAGGAAAAGAGGAGAGGGAATTTTGTGGTACTTTGGGAACTAAATCTACGACTTATCGGTTCGGGCCTGAGTAGACGACAGCAGCTAGTCTGATGGGGTTGCCGCACCGCGGTCTCGATTCTGCCGATCTGAAGAATTTTCCCAGGCGAGAAGGCGAAGAAGTAAGGGAGAAAAGAAGACGGTCGAGTAATTCGACACAACTGAAAAAGAAATTAGATGTCAGTCGGCGAGCACATGTGGGCTTGTAGGTTAACCTGGTAGGTAAACCTGAGGAAAGGTACGACTTTGGGAAAGTATATCGACACCTACCCTTCTTTCTTGCGTAGAGCTCGCAAACGCGAAAGTCAAGAGAAGTATACCCAAAGACGCAGGACGTAGTAATACTTCCAATTTGAAGACTGAAACAAAAGACGTCGTGCTGAGCTACAGGTGTGATTCCACAACAGGTTTACGTAACGTTTCACCGTGAGAATTTACATACCGTTGGTGAATCCAATCCACAGACGACTCGTAGACACTAAAATCCACTTTCTCAGGATGAAAAGTAATAAAATTTGTAGTTGAGTTGAGACGAAACGAGATGAGATAAGCGCGGCAGCATGGGAGAAAAAAATTCCAGGACAAAAGTGATGGTGGACGGCCACACTGCTGCCAACCAGACGGCGGACAAGGCCTGATTGATCGCCTGCTACCGATAAATCGCGGCAATTTCAAACCTACACGGTACACCTATTGACAACATCGATTTCCTGGCCTCCGAACCACCATCTTTCTTTCGTACTTTGTTTGCCGCCATTCCTAAACACCAGTATTTTTGATTTAGATAAGTTAAGCTCCAGACTCCACATTACACAATATTCCTCAATCCTGTTGATCATCCTTTGTAATCCAATTGCGCTGGATGACAGAAGAATAACATCATCGGCGTACGACAAGTGTCGGACCTCACGGTCTCCCACCCACACACCATCCCCCAAAAAGTCATGGAGACCATTAAAAAAAATAGCAAAGAAACTTGGAGAGAGCAGGCACCCTTGCTTTACACCCGTAGACGTTTGAAAATAATCCGTAATAGAGGACTTTCCTAGTTTCACGGCGGCTTCTGTGTGGGCATAAAGGCTTCTTAAAGCATCAATAAATTTTGTAGATACACCTTCAATGGACAACTTATACCACAAATAATCTCTATTAATCCGATCAAAAACGGATGCAAAGTCAATGAAGAAACCATAAATTTTAGAACGTTTAACTCTAAGTTTGATGTTTACTAGACTAGTCAAGTTGAAGATATTATCAATGGTCGAATATTTTTTCCTGAAACCTGCCTGATACTCATTTAGAATGTTTTCATCATCCATCCAACTGGATAGCCTTTCCAATAAAAGCACTGCATGTATTTTAGCCAATGTGTTCATGAAGGAGATCCAGGGGCGGTTCGTGGGCTCAGAAACTGGTGGGGCACCAGGGCAATATTTAGGTGCATACCTACCTATTAGGTACTCACTATAGGAACTAAACTCAAACTACCCTTACAGCTAAACTGCTTCATAATTAGTGGTATGCAGCTCTTAGCAAGTCAGGAAACATCGTTCTCCAAAGAGTTCTCTTGAGGAGAGGGAAGGTTACTGACCAGTATCCCGGATTACCGACGAGGAGGTGGCTGCAAGGCAATCCCACCTACCCACCCAAATAATTATCTTCAAAATGATAAGAAGAATAAAAGAGAAATTGTGACTGTACGAGTACTATTCAAAGAGTACATTATAAAGGTAGTCAAAAAATTATATTATTGGAGTTTCTATTACTAGGGTTTTTAAAAATTAGCAATCGCGACCATCTGCTTCCTAGCCGAGTGGTACTTGAAAACCCCCTCTAAAAATGTCCTCTTATGCCCAGATTGCACATACGTTTTCTTATCCAATCGTATCAAAACATTTTGAACGATCACAGAACAGCAAGATTGATTTCAACTAGCTTTTAGAGTTCGTTGGTTAGCTCAAACAAAGCTCGAGTCAACGAAGTCACCATCAGTTTCAGGGATAACAAATAAAACAGTATTCTCAACGGTTGGCTGAGCTACATAATAATATTATGTATATTACTGTTATTAACGGTTATTAACTGTTATTAACTTACAGAATGTAGAAATCAACAAATGAGATTCCCTTGGGCGAATAGTGATCCACTTCTTGACGACTAGCAAAGCGTTCACGCTTTGGCCGTGAGATATTAAATTTCAATGTTTAGTTGATTAATATTATGGAGACAATAATTCACTTTTACTATGATGAGTAAATACGAAGCTAAAAACCACCAGTCAATGCATTCAAAATAATATATTATAACGTCAGGCAACGTTTTGATATCATTCTTATCGAACATGGAAGAAAGCATGGAAGAATGAAACTCCCTTCTTCCTTGACAAGGAACGATTCAACGATCGATTGTTTTCGGCGTTCAACTTGATTCGATATTTTGGCCACCGCCCGGAATGGCTCCTATCTCGGAACACAGGGTGCCTTCCCCCACCCCAGGAAGCGCCTATACCTTCAACATTGAGACTGGGGCACTTCTGGTCGATCCGATAATCGACTTTTTTAATCGATAAATTGAAACAAAATGCGTTGTGGCCACGACTTCTATCGAAGTCAGACGAAATAGCCGCCCGCCTGCAAGAGCTCAGTGGAAGTGGGTAGTCATGGAAGAAGGGAGACCATCCCTTCTTCCATGGTGGGTAGTAGTAGATTTTTTTCTCCTTGTTCTATGTTTTTTCTGTTTTCCTTTGCAAATTTTTGGGTGGGGCGAGGGCCAAGGTGGCCTTATGGACGAGCCGCCACTGAGGAGATCCCCCTATAGTTATTAAGGACATTTCGAGCTCCTTTTTTGTGAAGCGGGAATACAATGGATTGACCAAAACTCTTGGGCGCTTCACCAGTCTCAAATACCTCATTGAAGAAATCCAACAATATTTTCAGGCAATCGTCATCCATACCCTTGAAAAATTCAAATTTGATCTGGACCGGGAGCTTTATTCTCCTTAGCCCTATTCAATACGCATCTAAGCTCGTCTGTGGATTTCATTGTTTTGGTTTATTATCTTCAAAAATGAACCACTGGAATGGCCCAAGGAAACAAGAAAAATAGCCTCCTCAAAATTTGAGGATTTACTTTTTAAAAAACCAGTTTTTCTGGAGTTTTCATGAGCATGATGAGCTGATTGTTTTATGTCTGTAGGAATCTACCCGTCCTGCTGCGACACCTACGCCTGCATCGGAGGTCTGATGTGTCCTCAGGACTCGTTCCCTGGCCCTCACGGAGAGTGCGTCTGCGCCCCGTGCCAGAAACCCGTTTGTCCTACTGGCGCCCACGTTGCTGATCTGCAGAAAGGTGAGTATCCAACAGTCTCTGCTCACCTGTAACAGAGGATTTTGCTCCAATTCGGCCTCTTTCAACGCCCATTGATTCTGCACCTTTTGATGCGTTTTTGTGGCATTTTGCAGGTTTGGGAGTTGTTGGCAACTGCTGCGACACGTGGAACTGCATGACAGGCAACGCCCCCGGCTGCCCACCACCACCCATGTGCGACACTGGGTTCAAACTGACTGTCATTGACATCGTTGATGGCTGCAGCCTCTTCATTTGCCAGCGGATGGTGTGCCCTTCAGACAGCATTGCCACTGAACAAATGACCTGTGTCTGCGACATTTCCCGTTGCCCTGTTGCCAAAACCGTCTGTGATCCATCAGATGTCCCTTTGATTGTTCGCAAAGGCTCAAACGTACCAGGTAATTTCATAGAATTTTTGTTTAATTGGACATCTGCACAAACGCGACCTGCACTAAAACCTTTTCAAATGTAAACTTCACAGGTGAATGCTGCGACCAAATCCACTGCTTCCCAAACAACTGCCCTTGCGACTCTGTCTTCAACTCGGCCACAGGCCAGTGTGAGTGCAGCCCTCAGATGTGCCCTGCACCGCCTGATTGCGGAGACCAGCCGCTCCAAATAGAGCCACCTGCAGTCAGAGAACCTGGACAGTGCTGCGACAGCTACGGGTGCAAAGGACAGCGAGTCTGCCCAAGCGACTCTCAATTAGACGCAAAGAACATGGATTGTGTCTGCGACTACAGAAAGTGCCCTACGCCTGTACGTTTGAACAGTTTTTTTTTTTTTTTTTTTTTTTTTTTTTTTTTTTTTTTTTTTTTTTTTTTTTGGAGGTGTCCAGGATTGTTGGTAGTGTTGATGCTTGAAGTTTTAGCAGCCACAATATGGTTAGAGTAGACAATCATCGGTGTACAGAATTGTTGGAAATCTTGATGCTTGAAGCGCCAGCAGCCACAATCTAGTTGGACTAGACAAGAGATGGTTAGTGCAGGCTAGAAATGTGCAGAATTGTTGGCAATCTTGATACTTAAAGTGCCAGCAGCCACAATCTGGTTACAGTACCTAGACAAGAGATGGTTAGTACAGGCTAGAAATGTGCAGGATTGTTTGCAGTCTTGACGCTTGAAGCGCCTCCAATCCAATGCCTCTAAATCCAATAAACTGCTAGTAGACTTCTGCTGCAGCAGTCAGTTTTGCTATGAAAAGTACTGCTGGTTCTGACACTGTCCTGTTAGATCATGCAATCTGCAGTACTCCTCTGCTGCAGAGAGACCTCCCCATATCTCTGTCCCATTCAGCAGAATCAAATGAACCACTGAACTCATAAGGCGTCGTTTGTTCCCGAAAGTGGTCTTAGAGACCATTGAGGCAATTAAGTTAATGATGGTGCTGTTTTCAACTTCCTAGTTAGTATGAGGGTGCATTGGGGTGGCCAATGTTTTGTGAATGTTGAAGCAGCTTGCACATTTGATCCTGCAGCTCCACCACAATACGTTGATGTTGATTCATAAAAATATTCATGGACTTTTTGTTACAGATTTGCAACACCAACGACACCCTCGTTGAGACGGCGCCCATCACAAAAATACCCGGGCGTTGCTGCAAGTCCTACGCCTGCATGCACGTCGTCGAATGTCCCTGGGACTCCAAAGCGGTTCAGACAGAAAGCGGAGGCGCTCAATGCGAATGCGCTCCAGAGAGGTGTATGAAACAAGAGTGTCCTCCTGGAAGAATGGTGTATGTGACGCAAGACCCACTGTATATTCCTGGATCGTGCTGCCCAAGCTGGAGATGCGACGAGGTCCTCCAGTGTCCAGATTACTCTCAGAAGGGGCCAGATGGTGAGTTTTATTGGGCTTTGAAGTGATTTTGAGCTGAAATGTAGGTATGTGGAGAACCAGATCCTGCAAGTCCTCCAGTGTCCAGATTACTCTCAGAAGGGGCCATATGGTGAGTTTTATTGGGCTTTGAAGTGATTTTGAGCTGAAATGTAGGTATGTGGAGAACCAGATCCTGCAAGTCCTCCAGTGTCCAGATTACTCTCAGAAGGGGCCAGATGGTGAGTTTTATTGGGCTTTGAAGTGATTTTGAGCTGAAATGTATGTGGAGAACCAGATCCTGCAAGTCCTCCACTGTCCAGATTACTTGCAGAATGTGCCAGATGGTGAGTTTTATTGGGCTTTGAAGTGATTTTGAGCTGAAATGTAGGTATGTGGAGCACCAGATCCTTCAAGTCCTCCAGTGTCCAGATTACTTGCAGAATGTGCCAGATGGTGAGTTTTATTGGGCTTTGAAGTGATTTTGAGCTGAAATGTAGGTATGTGGAGCACCAGATCCTTCAAGTCCTCCAGTGTCCAGATTAGTTGCAGAATGTGCCAGATGGTTATGTACTAACTTGTGTAGTATTCATGTGCAGGAGATAGCACACGAATACTACATTTGTCCACGTGTTAGTACCTACTTCACTACCGTGTGGTATTTACGCACTTTCTCCCCGAAGGGGAGAAAGGACGTAAATACCACACTACCGACTAACGGTGTACTCTCGGTAGTAAGGAATGAGAACTAATTGATTCCACAAGAATATAACATATATTGTAAAGAACCTAACTCGCCAAGCACACGTCTCGCTAGGTACTCTCAAATCGGAATCGGGGAATCGAATGACTGCAGTTCCACGTAAAATCGCCGTCCAGCCCCCGGAAATAGGTCACGGGTGTTGCAACCGTGACATACCAATGTACCGTCAGCACCGGAAAATCATCGTGTTGGTATCTCATATCAAAACCTCGAATCGTCAGCTGGCCGGTGCGGATCCGCGCAGTGGTGCCACCCGCGCAGTGCTGCCATCCTTATCCTCTCGGCAGGTTGGTCCGCCTTTCGAGTCGGTACATCACTCCCGGGGTAAGATTGAGCATGTCCTCATGCGGGCAGCCGGGGTACGCCAGGGTAGACTGGGACTAATTGACCTGGCTCCTTTTGCCAAGGCAGTTCCTTCCATAGGCAGGCCATATAGCATGACGTTATCGCGGTAGCAGATAGAGATACCAACCCTTGTTTCCCGTGGCCTTAGGTAAGACGCGTCAATTCCATTGTCCTCGTGCTCTGTCGAAGCCAGGGAGGTTGTCCGGTGGTGGTTGCTGGGGAAGGGGAGGTAGTAATGTTGATTGTTACATGTTTTCTAATATGGGACTCAAATGAGACGAGGCTTGGCCAAAACATACAAATTGAATACAGAAACATGATAAATAGCGAAGGTAAATAGAGACAGAAAAATGATAGGTGCTACAGTTTAAGTGATAAAGACACTGCAGACAAGATAGATGGTAGAAACAGGATAATACAGAGTGATTATAGTCGTAAGAGTAATAATTGTAACTGAATACAGAAACAAGATAAATAGAGTAGGTAAAAAGAGGCAGAAAAATGATAGATGCTACAGCTTAAGTGATAAAGACACTGCAGACAAGATAAATGGTAGAAACAGGATAATGCAGAGTGATTATAGTAGTAAGAGTAATAATTGTAACTGAATACAGAAACAAGATAAATAGAGTAGGTAAATCGAGACAGAATATAATGGTAGATGGGACAGTTTAAGTGATAAAGACACAGCGGACAAGATGAATACAGAGTAATTGCTGTACGTTCTGTAGCGATTAGGCGCTCAATCATTTCTGCATCTACGAGTATAAACCTACTCTGAAATCCCCTCACACTGGAGGCACCGATACCTCAAAGGGCACATTACATGGCTAAAACCCCTCCCAGTGGAGACACCAATACCACAAAGTGGTGCATTAGATGGCTTAACCGTCACAGCGGAGACACCGATACCTCAAAGGGTACATTAAAACGGCTAAATCCTCACAGAGGAGCCTCCGATACCTACCAAGTGATACAATATATAGGTCTAAACCCTCACAGAGGAGACACGGATACCACAAGGTGGTACATACATTGGCCGGCTAAACGGATCCAGAGCAGATAAAGACATTGCAGACAAGATGAATACAGAGTGATTATCGTAGTAAGAGTAATAATTGTAACAAACCAGAAAGAATATAAATAGCAATACAAGAACAGCCTACAAGGAATAGATAACGAGCTCGTGTACCAGTATTAAAAGTACCCTTTAAGCAGATGAAAGGAGTGGGGTTAAGGAATGCACATGGTTAGCCTTTATACACACAAAGGGAAGAACATGTAGGTTAGAAACCATTGGCATGCATAAAGAGAAGTAGGCCTTGTACGTCAGCCACTCTCCCTCCCCCCTCGCGAATAGACCACTTCCAGGTGGTGCTATACTTCCGCCCCTGCCCCTCATTCTCAACGCTCTCGCTCGCTCTCAACTCTGCGGCACTCTAGGTGAAAGCACTCATTTGTAGGGCTATTGATAGGAAACTGCTATCGATCAATTGATAGGACTGTCGAACTATCTAACACCCCTACTCATTTGTGGAGGCTCGCTTTACTGTGATGAGTTGTATAGCTAACAACTATGGTAAATGCTATGGAAGCACTCATTTGTAGGGCTATTGATAGGAAACTGCTATCGATCAATTGATAGGACTGTCGAACTATCTAACACCCCTACTCATTTGTGGAGGCTCGCTTTGCTGTGATGAGTTGTATAGCTAACAACTATGGTAAATGTTATGGCTTAACTATGATACTTACGTGGTTCGTGACTATAGATTTACGTCTTACTGTTGTAGTCTGAGTCTGTACCATCACTTGTCCTTACGCGGTCACCATACCGTCATGTGTCAGGTTTCCCGCCGTGTACTGTCGTTCCTTCCTCCCAGTTGGTCGAGTCATTCAGTTAATTAGAAATGAAGGTCGCTATTAGTCTGAAAAAAAAAACTATGATCAGTATGGGGTACACAGGAAACTATTATTTTTTTTTTTCGGCCAGAGCCATTAGTAGATTCTAGAGAACTAGAGCTGTGGGGTAACCATAACTACTGCAACCCCTGCACAAACAGTTCCTGCAGTCCAGTGGAACACCTTATAATGATGACGCCTCATCCGGACGTCTTCGTAGGATGGATTCAGCTGGGCAATTGCCTGCAGCAGGTCCAAGTGGAGTGATGACATCCGTTGCTCCCCCAAAGTCTGTGGTCTGCACCGTGGGCTGACCAACTAGCACAAAGTCGGGCCCTACTAGTGTGCAGTTGGCCTGGTCCTGGATGAGGCCACAGTGGGCTATAGTGCCGTGGATTGGTAGCTAGTCTACTTACTTCCCATCTTACCTCTTGCCTTGATTAAAGGAAAGCCTTTATTTGCTGGGTAGAGTTCACGTGCGGCTCCAGGCTCGCAAAGTCATTTGTAGCTGTCTCGCAGTTCGGAGTAACTCTGAGGGCTTTAGTGAATCTCACCATGCTACCTCGAGCCTGTGACTGCCACTTGCCGGAGCCGTGTAGTCAGGACTTCCGTGCCAGTGTTCAGCTGTGTGTTCTCTTGCCATGGAAGGTATGGGAGACACAATTAGAAGGGAAACAGCAAGTAAGGTAACCTGAAAGCAGAGAACTGTTAGTCTGGACTGATATAGGATGGGGTAATTGATATAATCCAGGGGCAGTTGTTCTGCGCAGTTGTTTTCCATTTCTTTTATTCTGGTTCTATAGTATCCATTTATATTATCTTTTTTTTTTCCCTAATGTATTAATGCTATTTATCTTTTATTCTGTTTCTATATTATCATTTTTTCTTAATTGTTTTAGTCTGTTTCTATATTATCATTTTTCTTAATCGTTTCTTTTTATTCTGTTTCTATATTATCATTTTTCTTTATCATTATCATTGGTTTATTTATTGTTATTTTTTTTATTTTTTTTTTTATTATTATTATTTTTTTTTTTTTCCTTCGATGACATTAATTAAAAATTGGACAAAAACGGAATATAATAAATAAACAACCGCCGTTATTGTCAATATGTCACTAATTTGATTGATTGATTGATGCTTGATTGTGTTAAAAAAACAAGTTTTCACAAGAGTTCACATACATGGAAATAAACTACTAATACTAATAAATGAAATACAAATTTCTTTAAATTCAGATAAAGTACATAGTAGAAAGAAAGAAATAAATTCTGATTTGAAAATTTAGCTCAACAGCCAATAGTGTAAGGCACAAAGAGAGAAATTAAAGATGACAAGATGAGGCACATAACATCAAAATCAGTCTAGACGAAAAAAAAAAACTTCGTTTATAGTAAATGCCCGCTGTCGTAAAACAATCTGCAGAAATCCTACTAATTTCCCTTGGCTCTTGCCTATCGGTGCATAGCAGAACTGATCGGAAAACGGATTCATTTAAAAAAAAAAAAAAGGGCTGCAAAGTATTTAAAACGTTCGAAGGTAACAATATTATTATGTCACTAATTTAAAAGTGGACAAAAGTAGAATATAATAATTTATTATTAATAAATAAATAACCGCCGTTATCGTCAATACGTCACTAATTAAAAAGTGGACAAAAGTAGAATAGAACAAATGAATAACCGCCGTTATTATCAATAAATACATAGATAGATAAACAATCTTGGGCAATGCCTATATAAGTGTATATACCATGTTATTTGAATTATTAGATAATTTCTTCCCAGAGGGGCATCCCAGGGGGGGCATGTCTATTACTGTTACCAATAATTGTTACTTATTAATTGTTACTATATTAACAATTATTGGTACTGTTGTATTTATATTGCCTAGGCATTATAATCGTCAGCATAGTACTGAACCTAGTTCAACAATATTATTTAAAAACGTATCATGTACAAACTCAATGAGTAAAGTTATAATATCGTAATATTATATGTACTGTGTGAAATGTAATATAATATATCGTAATTGACGAAGCACGAGCCTACCAAAGTAAAGGAAACAAACCAGAAAAGTAGAAACGTGCCATAAAGGGTTCCCGATTGCAACAAAGCCGACTCCGTGAGATAAAAAAACCCACAACCGGTCGTCGGTAACCTGCTATATTTCCGTAGCGATTAGTCGCTCAATCAGTTCTGCATCTACAAACCTACTCTGAAATCCCCTCACACTGAAGGCACCGAAACCATAAAGTGGAACATTACACGGCTAAATTCCTCACAGTGGAGACACCAATACCACAAAGTGGTGCATTAGATGGCCTAACCGTCAGAGCGGAGACACCGATACCTCAAAGGGTACATTAAAACGGCTAAATCCTCACAGAGGAGCCTCCGATACCTACCAAGTGATACAATATATAGGTCTAAACCCTCACAGAGGAGACACGGATACCACAAGGTGGTACATACATTGGACGGCGAAACGGATCTAGAGCCGATAAATAGACGACGAAAGACAAACGACCTAACTACAATTGATGAACTGAATTAATCCGACTCCAAAAGATTTACTGTCAATTCAACTCACGAACACGAAAACGGTTTTGAGAAACAAACAAGCGGAAAAACACTTGAGAAAGAAAAAAAAAAAAAATTTTCCTGTTTCTATCACCAAAAATAAACTGTAGTGTCGCTACAATACTTTTATTATTGGTACCCCAAACAAACTCGTGATGATAAATTATAATGAACGCAAAATAGAACCCACGCAGGGCGTATAATAGGAATAGGAAGGAAGTGCTCGGCGAAACTCAAACGAGCCGAGTTATACTATTATATACGTATGACGCCGTGTGAAGTGCAACATAATATACTGTAATGATTAAACACGATCCTACTAAATGAAAGGGAACAAACCATAAATGTAGGAACGTGCCATAACGGGCTTCCGACTGCAACAAAATCGATTCCGTGAAAAGGAAAATTACTACAATCGCCCGTCGGTAACCCGCCGTACGGACCGTAGCGACTAATCAAATGAAGGTGCTCAATCAATCAACATCTATAACTCTATACTCTGAAATCCCTCACTCCGGAGGCACCGATACCATAAAGTGGCTCAAGACGGATACGGATTCAGATAGGACAAAGAGACGGAGAAAGACAGACGAGCGACCTTGACATTTGTGTCATAAGCGACTTACAACGCAGGTAATAAGAAACTTACAACTAAGTACTTACCATCGCAAACGGGAGACGTACTTGGTTCGTAGACCGCTGCCACCATTAATGTACTAACTTGTGTAGTATTCATGTGCAGGAGATAGCACACGAATACTACATTTGTCCACGTGTTAGTACCTACTTCACTACCGTGTGGTATTTACGCACTTTCTCCCCGAAGGGGAGAAAGGACGTAAATACCACACTACCGACTAACGGTGTACTCTCGGTAGTAAGGAATGAGAACTAATTGATTCCACAAGAATATAACATATATTGTAAAGAACCTAACTCGCCAAGCACACGTCTCGCTAGGTACTCTCAAATCGGAATCGGGGAATCGAATGACTGCAGTTCCACGTAAAATCGCCGTCCAGCCCCCGGAAATAGGTCACGGGTGTTGCAACCGTGACATACCAATGTACCGTCAGCACCGGAAAATCATCGTGTTGGTATCTCATATCAAAACCTCGAATCGTCAGCTGGCCGGTGCGGATCCGCGCAGTGGTGCCACCCGCGCAGTGCTGCCATCCTTATCCTCTCGGCAGGTTGGTCCGCCTTTCGAGTCGGTACAGTTAGTTTTATTGGGCTTTGAAGTGATTTTGAGCTGAAATGTAGGTATGTGGAGAACCAGATCCTGCAAGTCCTCCAGTGTCCAGATTACTTGCAGAATGTGCCAGATGGTGAGTTTTATTGGGCTTTGAAGTGATTTTGAGCTGAAATGTAGGTATGTGGAGCACCAGATCCTTCAAGTCCTCCAGTGTCCAGATTACTTGCAGAATGTGCCAGATGGTGAGTTTTATTGGGCTTTGAAGTGATTTTGAGCTGAAATGTAGGTATGTGGAGCACCAGATCCTTCAAGTCCTCCAGTGTCCAGATTAGTTGCAGAATGTGCCAGATGGTTAGTTTTATTGGGCTTTGAAGTGATTTTGAGCTGAAATGTAGGTATGTGGAGCACCAGATCCTGCAAGTCCTCCAGTGTCCAGATTACTTGCAGAATGTGCCAGATGGTGAGTTTTATTGGGCTTTGAAGTGATTTTGAGCTGAAATGTAGGTATGTGGAGCACCAGATCCTTCAAGTCCTCCAGTGTCCAGATTACTTGCAGAATGTGCCAGATGGTGAGTTTTATTGGGCTTTGAAGTGATTTTGAGCTGAAATGTATGTGGAGAACCAGATCCTGCAAGTCCTCCAGTGTCCAGATTACTTGCAGAATGTGCCAGATGGTGAGTTTTATTGGGCTTTGAAGTGATTTTGAGCTGAAATGTAGGTATGTGGAGAACCAGATCCTGCAAGTCCTCCAGTGTCCAGATTACTCGCAGAAGGGGCCAGATGGTGAGTTTTATTGGGCTTTGAAGTGATTTTGAGCTGAAATGTAGGTATGTGGAGAACCAGATCCTGCAAGTCCTCCAGTGTCCAGATTACTCGCAGAAGGGGCCAGATGGTGAGTTTTACTGGGCTTTGAAGTGATTTTGAGCTGAAATGTAGGTATGTGGAGCACCAGATCCTTCAAGTCCTGCAGTGTCCAGATTACTTGCAGAATGTGCCAGATGGTGAGTTTTATTGGGCTTTGAAGTGATTTTGAGCTGAAATGTATGTGGAGAACCAGATCCTGCAAGTCCTCCAGTGTCCAGATTACTTGCAGAATGTGCCAGATGGTGAGTTTTATTGGGCTTTGAAGTGATTTTGAGCTGAAATGTAGGTATGTGGAGAACCAGATCCTGCAAGTCCTCCAGTGTCCAGATTACTCGCAGAAGGGGCCAGATGGTGAGTTTTATTGGGCTTTGAAGTGATTTTGAGCTGAAATGTAGGTATGTGGAGAACCAGATCCTGCAAGTCCTCCAGTGTCCAGATTACTTGCAGAATGTGCCAGATGGTGAGTTTTATTGGGCTTTGAAGTGATTTTGAGCTGAAATGTAGGTATGTGGAGAACCAGATCCTGCAAGTCCTCCAGTGTCCAGATTACTCGCAGAAGGGGCCAGATGGTGAGTTTTATTGGGCTTTGAAGTGATTTTGAGCTGAAATGTAGGTATGTGGAGAACCAGATCCTGCAAGTCCTCCAGTGTCCAGATTACTCGCAGAAGGGGCCAGATGGTGAGTTTTACTGGGCTTTGAAGTGATTTTGAGCTGAAATGTAGGTATGTGGAGCACCAGATCCTTCAAGTCCTGCAGTGTCCAGATTACTTGCAGAATGTGCCAGATGGTGAGTTTTATTGGGCTTTGAAGTGATTTTGAGCTGAAATGTAGGTATGTGGAGAACCAGATCCTTCAAGTCCTCCAGTGTCCAGATTACTTGCAGAATGTGGCAGATGGTGAGTTTTATTGGGCTTTGAAGTGATTTTGAGCTGAAATGTATGTGGAGAACCAGATCCTGCAAGTCCTCCAGTGTCCAGATTACTTGCAGAATGAGCCAGATGGTGAGTTTTATTGGGCTTTGATGTGATGTTGAGCTGAAATGTAGGTATGTGGAGAACCAGATCCTTCAAGTCCTCTACTGTCCAGTTTACTGGTGCAGAAGGTGCCAGATGGTGAGTTTTATTGGGCTTTGAAGTGATTTTGAGCTGAAATGTATGTGGAGAACCAGATCCTGCAAGTCCTCCAGTGTCCAGATTATGCAGAAGGTGCCTGATGGTGAGTGGTTTAGAGCTGAAAACTTCCTATGTCATACTTAGGATTTCTAGAGAACAAGCTACTGTGGGTCATCCTCTTCCCCAAGATCCCTAATACGACCCACCAGGCGTTGCCCCAGACATCTCTCATCGTTTATCCTCTGAACTGTCCACAGGTTCCTGCATCTGCATCAAGGACCTCTGCCCACCTGTGTCCTGCGACTTTGGCTTTGAACCGTTTGACGTCACCGAACCGACAAACGTCCCTCCGGCATGTTGCCCAACCTACCGCTGCGTCAAAGCTGTCGTTCCTGAGTGCAAGTTTGGCGAAGTCATCCGCTACGGACAGTGCGTTTGCATGAAGGAGAACTGCCTCGCACCCACCTGCGACGACGGGATGGTCGTTGTAGAGACCCACAATTCTACTGTTGGAGGTGATTGATTGATTGATTGATAACGTTTTATTTAATAATCTCGCAAATTTTGGCCCAGAAGGCCATTCTTACAATTAACGAGAAATAATTAATTACAAAAGCTTGCTCTCATAAAGCAAATATCAATTCATAAAAGACAAAATAAAATTAATGAAATGTGCTTCCGGAAAAAATAAAAGAGAAGAAAAATATTATACCTAATTGAGTTGTGGTTTCAGACAATCCACCGATGAATAAAGGCAAAAACTAAGCAAATCTACATACTAAAAGGCAAAATGAATAATAAAAATGACGAATACAGAAAAAAACAAAAATTAACTGAATACTACTTGAGTAAATGGTTTTTTAAATTCTTCTTAAATGTAACAATGGAATCTTTCTTCTTTAAATCAATTGGCAATTCGTTGTAAATCTTAACAGAACGAAACAAAAAGGAATTATGGAACGATGCTGTTCGACACTTAGGGAGTCTCAATAAGCATGAATCAGCCGCTCTGGTGCTTCTCTCATGACTATCAGCCATGAAATGATACAACTCATTTAGGTAGCTTGGCTTTTTCAGCTTTAAGATTTTAAACAACATAACGGTTATTGCATATTCTTGTAATTGCTTGAATTGTAGCATGTGCAATGGCTTGTACTTGTCTACCACCTTATCGTCGTATTTCAAGTTGAATATAAAACGAATACATGTGTTCATGGCTCGATGCACTTTCAACGACTGCTCATAATTAACATCAGACATAACAGTGGCAATCTGATGTAAATACGGCATAACCATTGCGTTTACTAGATTCTTCTTCACCGATACTGACTTGTATGGTAGAATTTTCTTAAAGCAATATAAATTAGAATGAATCTTACTAACAACCTTGCTAACCTGTTTTCGCCACGAAAGATTATTCTCTAAGATAACACCTAGGCACTTTATTTCATTGACGTAATTAAGCGGCGAGTCATCTATATATACGAGGGTGGATTAAATATAAACGGGACTTTTTTTTTGTGTAATTTATTTTTATTTTTAACGTAAAAAAGAATATAGTTTATTTTTCTACATAATCTCCAGATTTGGAAACACATTTTTCCCAGCGGATAGGCAGCTTTCCAATTCCTTCCACGTAGAAAGATGCAGGTCGTGTCTGCAGCCAATTGCGCACGTAGGCTTCAACTTCAGCATTACTGTCGAATCTTTGGCATCCCAAAGCTTTCTTGAGAGGGCCAAACACATGGAAGTCACAGGGTGACAGGTCTGGACTGTAAGGAGGGTGTTCCAAAGTTTCCCAACCCAGTTGCTCCAATTTTTCTTTAGTCAAGGCTGCTGTATGGGCGCGAGCATTGTCATGGAGAAGAACCTCCACCTGGCGCACACCTTATGGTACCCTAGCTCCTCTGTGAGTATGGAGTAAGTGCTCCCATAACTTATCCCAACCTCACTTGCAATTTCAGAAGTGGTACGACGTCTGTCATCTTCAATAAGCCGTCGAACACTGCTGATGTTGTCCGCTGGTGCGAGGTCTGCGGTCATGGCTCTAATTTTCAACACGATCACGACCCTCCACGAACTGTTCATGCCATGCAAACACTCTGGCTCGCGACAGTGTCTCTTCCCCAAACTGGGCAGTCAATCTCCTAAACATTTCGGCCGGTTTTACGCCTTCTGCGGTGAGAAACTTGATTATAACGCGTTGCGCAATTGACGGAGGTACCCCTTGCTCGGACATCGTCACTGTGGACACTAAGGGGGTTGAAGAGGCGAGCCCACGTGCTTCCCTTACTCCTGACAAACCTACCCAACAACAAACAAAGCGGGAACGTTCTCCCTCCACTATTGTGCCTGAAGGGCGAAAAGTCCCGTTTATATTTGATTCACCCTCGTACTTTGGGCAACATATCTTTATCGACAATCATGCTCAGAAGACGAGCATGTCCACATATCATTGCAGAACACTTCTTAGGGTTCAGTGTCAATCCATGCACCGTGCACCACTCCTTGATGCGTCCCAAATCCCGATTAATCTCCACAACGCCCTGCTCGATCTCAGTATGCTTACATGACAAAAATAAGTTAAAATCATCTGCATATATACTATATTTACAATGTGCAACTGCAATGGAGATATTATTTATTGCTAAGGCAAAAATCAGACCAGACAGAGTGGATCCCTGAGGGGTTCCTCTATTTATCGACTGCCAGCCAGAAGTCGTTCCTTTCGCCGTCTTGATGCGCTGTCTTCTCATATTCAAATAAGACTCAAACCAGTTAACTAACTTATTTTCGCATCCCACAGACTTTAAAGCAGCAACAAATTGAGAATGATCAATACTATTGAATACTATAAGAATGGTTAAATTGCCATGGTCGACGTTCTGACGTATTTCATCCAAAATCCTAATTAGGGCTGTCTGGCAACTGTATCCCTTCCTATAACCTGATTGGAACTCGTCAAAGAGATTATTATCCTCCATGTACCCAGAGAACTTAGCATAAACAACCTTATCAAAAATTTTCGCAAGCGTACACAATAAATTTATCGGCCGATATGACTTGAAACTTCTCGGAGGATATTCTTTAATCAATGGTAACACGTACGCAGCTTTCCATTCTTTCGGATAAACTCCCTTTTCGATAGACTTATTAAATATGCAAACGAGAGCATCTAAAATTTCTTCCTTGATCAGCTCAATTAACACAGGCGATATTCCATCTGGTCCTATAGCTTTAGACTTTATAGTATTTATAGCGTTGGACACATCATCCTTAGATATTGAGCCAAATTCGAAACTTACGTGCGAAAGTCGCTGCTCGTACATACCCAGTACTTCCGGATCCACATTTACTTCCTCACCAACAGGGGCGGCTCGTGGGCTCAGAAACTGGTGGGGCACCAGGGCAATATTTAGGTGCATACCTACCTATTAGGTACTCACTATAGGAACTAAACTCAAACTACCCTTACAGCTAAACTGCTTCATACTGCTTACTGGTATGCAGCTCTTAGCAAGTCAGGAAACATCGTTCTCCAAAGAGTTCTCTTGAGGAGAGGGAAGATTACTGACCACTATCCAGGATTACCGACGAGGAGGTGGCTGCAAGGCAATCCCACCTACCCACCAAAATAATCATCTTGAAAATGATAGGAAGAATAAAAGAGAAATTGTGACTGTACGAGTACTATTCAAAGAGTACATTATAAAGGTAGTCAAAAAATTATATTATTGGAGTTTCTATTACTGGGGTTTTTAAAAATTAGCAATCGCGACCATCTGCTTCCTAGCCGAGTGGTACCTTGAAAACCCCCTCTAAAAATGTCCTCTTATGCCCAGATTGCACATACGTTTTCTTATCCAATCGTATCAAAACATTTTGAACGATCACAGAACAGCAAGATTGATTTCAACTAGCTTTTAAAGTTCGTTGGTTAGCTCAAACAAAGCTCGAGTCAACGAAGTCACCATCAGTTCCAGGGATAACAAATAAAACAGTATTCTCAACGGTTGGCTGAGCTACATAATAATATTATGTATATTACTGTTATTAACGGTTATTAACTGTTATTAACTTACAGAATGTAGAAATCAACAAATGAGATTCACTTGGGCGAATAGTGATCCACGTAGTATAGTAGGGTTTTCTGTGGATACACTTCAGTCTTGACGACTAGCAAAGCGTTCACGCGTTGCACGTGAGATATTAAATTTCAATGTTTAGTTGATTAATATTATGGAGACAATAATTCACTTTTACTATGATGAGTAAATACGAAGCTTAGTATATTATAACGTCAGGCAACGTTTTGATATCATTCTTATCAAACATGGAAGAAAGCATGGAAGAATGAAACTCGTTCTTCCTTGACAAGGAACGATTCAACGATCGATTGTTTTCGGCGTTCAACTTGATACGATATTTTGGCCACCGCCCGGAACGCCTCCTATCTCGCAACACAGAGTGCCTTCCCCCACCCCAGGAAGCGCCTATACCTTCAACATTGAGACTGGGGCACTTCTGGTCGATCCGATAATCGACTTTTTTAATCGATAAATCGAAACAAAATGTGACTCAGTGGAAGTGGGTAGTCATGGAGGAAGGGAGATCTCCCTTCTTCCATGGTGGGTAGTAGTAGGTAAGATTTTTTTCTCCTTGTTCTATGTTTTTTCTGTTTTCCTTTGCAAATTTTTGGGTGGGGCGAGGGCCAAGGTGGCCTTATGGACGAGCCGCCACTGCTCACCAAGACGACAAAAATAATTATTTAGCTCATCCAAGTTAATTTCTGGATCCAACACATTTTTCTGCCCCCCTTTACCAACCCCATGCTGCCGTAAGTATTTCCATAAATCTTTGGAATTTTTTGTTTTTTTTACACCAACGTATTTCGCTTGTGCTTTGCCAACCATCTTTTTTACTTTATTCCGCATAGATGTATAATTTGCACGATTGGTTGGACTAGGATTATGCTTATCTATCCGATGCAGTCGATCTCTCTCTTTCATCAATTGTTTCAATTTGGAGTCTAACCATGGGCCAGGTTTTTTTGTCACTCTAATTGTTCTAAGAGGAAAATACTTGTCCATTAATGACGATAGAAAGACAGAATTCTCACCATTTCATCGACATTATCACACTTGTATAAAGCAGAAAAATCAAATGCCGCCGCTTCTTGTTTGAGCAAATTAATATTTACATTTTTAAAATCTCTAACAACAATAAATTTATTAATTTTCTCGCAATGGCAAATAGGTAAGCAGGCATAAATGCTATCATGATCTGAAATTCCAGAAGAAAGAAACTGCCCAAAGCGATGGATGACGTCTCTGTTCTTGACAATAATTAAATCTAGTCTTGAATGAACATCATTTCGGTGAAAAGTTGGTTCCAATGGAAGTATATGGAAATTGATGTTACGAACCAAATCAATCAATTGCACCTTATAAAAACTATCGGAATCAGCATTTAGGTTTACATTGAAATCGCCCAATACAGCCACATTGTCGTACGAGGTAATGAAATTTTGGAGTTGTGTGGTAGACCGGATGCTTGGATTCTTTATGCGTGCAACTCCTCATTTCTCGACGACCGTAGTACCGGAGGTGCCGGTAGGCGGCAGCATCGTCCACGGTCCTTCCTCAACGAGGCGGGAAGCGCGTGGGTTGAGGAAAACTCCGAGAAATTGCGTTGCCTCATACGCAAGAATCTAGGACGCCAGAGAGTTGCGACATCTGGGGCAACCGACAGGTGGAGAACAGATGCATCAGCAAAAACGCGACCCTCACCGGATACGTGGTGGAAAATCTGGTTCACTTCGGTTGAGAACTAGGAACGAGGCGGAGGTCTTGGGAACGGCTTCGGATTTTGGGTGATTTGGAAGAGGAGATCTAACATTAAAGCCATCGGTGATTTAGAAAGGAACGATTTAATATCTAAACCATCAGTGCTTGGAAAAGAAGTGATTTAACGTTAAAGCCATCGGGGATTTGGACGAAGTGATCTAACATTTAAACCCTCGGGGATTTGGACGAAGTGATCTAACATTAGCACCGCAGGTGGCTTACAAACGGAACGAACGGACACAGGCAATTCGGATAATTCGGTTCGCGGTCGGGCGACAATACGGATTCGGTAATCGGTTCGGGCGGAATTCCGGAAGCGCGCCACTCGAGGGTTGGGCCCAACGCAAACTGTAAGTACCCTCTTCCCCATTGTACCTTTGTAACCGGGGCTGCTTCTGCGTGGCTGTTCAGTGGAAAGGAAGGACTTGTGTAGTAGCTTTTAAGGACAATCGTTAGTAAGTAAGTACAGACTCCCGTCGTTCGTAAGTAAGTAGATATCAGACGTTGTGAGCGTCGTGACTGGCGTACGTTAGTGAGCTTGATTGTTAGCCAGTTGGTTGGTAAAGTGATTATTGGTATTCGTTAGTGGTTAAGCAAATAGTAATTAAGTACTTAGTAGCGAGTAATTAAGTAATTAAGTAGTAACTAGTAGCTAGTTAGTAATGAGTAATTGAGCAAAGAGTAAGTTCGTAATCGATTGTTAGTGTTCATTGGTGGTTAGGCAACTAGCAGTTAAGTATTTAGTAGGGAGAAATTAAGTAATTAGTAACTAGTAGCTAAATAGTTAGTAATTAGTAATTGTGTAAAGAGTAAGTCGTAATTCGTAGAAGCGAGACGTTGTAGCGTCGGAGTTAGTCTACGCTAGTGGTGGTGGTTGTTCGTAGTTAGTGGGTTGGTGATTGATTAGTGATTAAGTAATTGTCGAATTAGCGATTAGTTGGATTGAGAATAAACGATAAGCTAATTGTACGGCTCTGGCGTGTTCATTATCTTTCCCTTCTCCCAGCGAGTACAGCGGACTATCACAAGTTGTATGAAATATTCTTTCAAGCCAACTGCTTTCGGGGGTCGATACACCACACTAACCAGAATTTTATTGAAATTATTAGATACTTCTAAAATAATATATTCAACGGATTTCGAATATTCGCTCGGAGATTGACCTAGGATTTTATATTTGTAATTGTCGTGAATGTATGCTGCCACACCTCCACCTTCCTTGTTTATTCTATCATTCCGGATCAAATTGTAGTTAGGTAAATTGAACGCTGCTGATGGCAGGCAAGGCTTCAAAAAGGTTTCTGTTAAGCAGATTACATCAAATACTTCGTTACCATACATAAGCATACATACATCTTTATGCACAACCAGAGATTCGACATTAGTATGAGCCAGCTTCAGGTGTTTTTTACATTCGTGGAAGGAGACGTTGCAGGAGCCAGTATATTTTTCCGTAGAAGGAGTAGAAGTAGTTGCAGTAGTAGAAGTTGTCAAGGAAGAGTCGATTTCATGAGTCGTCATCATTTGGAAATACGTTGAAGAGCCTCTGCGGACTTAATGACCTCCACACTAGCGCCTTCGTCCTTCTTCATAAGTATCTGTCCATTCCTCACCCAAACGAATTTGAAACCATTCTGCCGTTTAAACTCTTTACATGTCATCAGTAATTTACGATTTCGATACGTGAGAGCATCATTAACATAAACTCTAGAAGGTTCACCAAGATTAAAGCCGAGCATACGTGAAGAAAGATTTTTTTAGATCGTGCAGCTCTATAAAAAGCCTGCTTCTCTCGTTTTCTCACAAAAGAGACAACAAGAATACCAGGAAAGTTCGCATTCGGCTTTCTTCTGTACAGATCGTCGATCATGTCCTCAGAAACTGGGTAATCAATGGCATCTCCAATATTCTTCAATATAGTCATCGTATCTTCATCTTTATCATATGGGTACTCTACTTATTTCAATGGTCTTGTCCACGGCCATTGTTACTATTGACCAGAGCCATTAATACTATTGACAGGGTCATTGCTATTGCTGACAAGGGCCATTGTTACTATTGACCAGAGCCATTGCTATTCCTGACCAGGGCCATTGCTATTCCTGACCAGGGCCATTGTTACTATTGACCAGAGCCATTGCTATTCCTGACCAGGGCCATTGCTATTCCTGACCAGGGCCATTGTTACTATTGACCAGAGCCATTGCTATTCCTGACCAGGGCCATTGCTATTCCTGACCAGGGCCATTGTTACTATTGACCAGAGCCATTGCTATTCCTGACCAGGGCCATTGCTATTCCTGACCAGGGCCATTGTTACTATTGACCAGAGCCATTGCTATTCCTGACCAGGGCCATTGCTATTCCTGACCAGGGCCATTGTTACTATTGACCAGAGCCATTGCTATTCCTGACCAGGGCCATTGCTATTCCTGACCAGGGCCATTGTTACTATTGACCAGAGCCATTAATACTATTGACAGGGTCATTGCTATTGCTGACCAGGGCCATTGTTACTATTGACCAGAGCCATTGCTATTCCTGACCAGGGCCATTGCTATTCCTGACCAGGGCCATTGTTACTATTGACCAGAGCCATTGCTATTCCTGACCATGGCCATTGCTATTCCTGACCAGGGCCATTGTTACTATTGACCAGGGTCCTGTCTGGTTTCAATATTGATACGCAACGCATTAACCAGGGCCATTGCTTAACTGAGCAGGGTCCTGGTTTGATTGACCAGGGTCACTGTTCTCTTGTTTTGCTCTCTCCAGATTTTTGATGTTTTTCCAATGTTCTGCGCAGGCGTCGAATGCTGCCCTCAGTTCACTTGCGTCCCGCCGCCCCTGACCTGCGCCAACGACTCGTTCTACGACCCGGAGACTCACGAGTGTCACTGCTACGACTGCGAGCCTCCGCCGGTCTGCTCGACGGGTTTCGATCCCAAAACCGTCTTTCAGGGCGACCAACGCCCCGGAACGTGTTGCAGCAAGTTCGACTGCAATCAGGATGAGATACTTTGCCCTGTCGGGAGCACCCCAAACGAGGCCGGCACTGCTTGTGACTGTGATGTCGAGAGTTGCTGCGTCATACCCTACAAAGAAGGTCAGTCATTTCAATCACTAATGACGGTTTTTCCACATATATTTACCCTAGATGCCCTATAAACGTGTCTTTAAAACCCGTTCAAGCCTGTTCTTTTTGTTTGAACCACTTCATAACCGATTGTCACCTTAAACTCCGTTTAAACAAGTTCATTACCTTAAAACCTGTTCAAGCCAGTCCTTTGGTTACCTTTAAACCGGTTTAAACCAGTTTAAGGCAGTTCCTTTAGTTTAAACCAGTTCATTACCTTAAAACCAGTTTTCAACGTTCAGAGAAGCTATTTACGTTCAAACCAGTTCATTGCCATTAAATGTCTTTGAACTTTTTAAACTGGTTTGAGCTGGTTCAAGCGTAAAGGTTTAAACTGGGTCAAACGCAAAGAACCAGTTTGAACAAAAAGTTAGATAGAACAAAAAACTTCTTGTAGGTACCGCGTATGGAACGATTTGAACTGGTTTGAACATTAGTTACTAATTAGGAGTATATTGAACGCAAAAACGCAAGAAAGAACGCTAACAACCTGTGTTAAACTGGTTTAAAATTAATGAACTGGTTTAAACTGTTAGGAACGTAACTAGAACGCTAGAAACTGGTTTGAACACAAAACTGGCTTCTTAGAGCGTAAAACTGAGGTTTGAACTGGTTAAGAAGTTATGAACTAATTTGAACATAAAGGGCTTCTGAGGGACGCTAAACCCTGGTTTAATGGTAATGAACTGGTTTGAACGTAAATAGCTTCTCAGAACGTTGAAAAATGGTTTTAAGGTAATGTACTGGTTTTAACTAAAGGAACTGCCTTAAACTGGTTTCAATGATGGATAGAGCTCAAAATAAACCTCGGGCCATATTGACTTTTGTCTCTGTCAGTCTCAAATTTCGTTTTTATCCTGAAGATTTTGGACATACGTTGCAGGAGTCCAAATCGTGATCACCAAAAAAGCGACAGGCATTTTCCCTGACTGCTGCGACGTTCTCGCTCGGGCCCGAGGTACGAGGTGTCCACCAGATTCCATTGCAGCAAAGAACAAAACGTGTGTGTGTCGCCCTGAATGGTGTCCGCCGCCGCCCTGCGCTTCAAACCAGTTCCCGTATGTGAGCCGTGCAGCGACGAACCATCCGGGCAAGTGCTGCGCTCAGTACATGTGTCAGACGCAAGTCGAGATCTGCCCAACATTCGCGTCCAGGTGAGTTTTTCAAGTGAATCAGCGGGTCGTGGTGAAAGTACAGGAATGGACGGCTGGCTCCTGGTGGTCGAGATGAGCATCAGCGCAGTTTTGTACAGGAACATTTTGAGCCAGGGCAGTTTTTCTGGATGTCTGCAGGCCTCTCAGGACAAACACAAGTCTTTCTGGTTGTCTACAGGCCTCTCAGAACACACACAAGTCTTTCTGGATGTCTGCAGGCCTCTCAGAACACACACAAGTCTTTCTGGATGCCTGCAGGCCTCTCAGAACACACACAAGTCTTTCTGGATGCCTGCAGACCTCTCAGGACACACACTAGCCTTTCTGGATGTCTGCAGGCCTCTCAGAACACACACAAGTCTTTCTGGATGTCTGCAGGCCTCTCAGAACACACACAAGTCTTTCTGGATGTCTGCAGGCCTCTCAGAACACACACAAGTCTTTCTGGATGTCTGCAGGCCTCTCAGAACACACACAAGTCTTTCTGGATGTCTGCAGGCCTCTTAGAACACACAAAAGTCTTTCTGGAAGTCTGCAGACCTCTCAGCCAGCCTTGCTGCAGTATTGAGCTGATTTTGCTGTGATTTGTGTGGTAATATTGCTTTATTTTTTTGTGTTTGTTTCCAGGCAAGGTGACAAGTGCGTGTGTGAGCCAAGCAGATGCCCCAAAGCTCAGTGCGCTCCCGGCTTCATCCTGGTTGAAAAGACCAAGGCCACCAGAGACTTCCCTGACTGCTGCAGCCGTTTCGAGTGTGTTGGAGCCGCCTTATGCCCACTCGACTCTCGCATGGACACAACTGGTAACTGCATCTGCGACCGCCGGATGTGCCCTAAACCCAAATCCTGCCCTGCAGGCCACAACGCTGTCATGACTCAGGCCGCTACAGAGACCCCTGGAAACTGCTGCGGCACCTACCAGTGCCTCCCGGTGTTCATTTGTCCTCCTGATTCTGTCTCTGCAGGGCCGCAAGGCCCTTGTGTGTGCGACCCAAATGGCTGCCCTAGACCCGTCTGTGACGAGACGTTCCACCTTGTTGTCAAACAAAAAGGCACCACAACTCCTGGTGAATGTTGCCCAATTCACGAGTGCCACAAAATGGAGTGTCCTGTTGGCTCCACATATGACCCAATTCTGGACGACTGCGTCTGCAACCAACGCGACTGTTTGGTGCCACAATGTGCCACAGGGGCCCCCAAAGTCGTTCTTAAAGGCCGCGGAGTTGCTATGGACTGCTGTGACACTTACCAGTGCGAGTTACCACCTGTTCAATGCCCTGCAGATAGCACTTTAAATCCACTAACTCGTCAGTGTGAATGCTCTTACAGCTCTTGCCGCTCAGTCAATTGCTCTGGCGCCTTCCGTCCTTCAGTGGTTCGCCCAATGTCCAAAATTCCTGGATCCTGCTGCCCGATCGTTGAATGCCACCAGATGCTGCTCTGCCCAAAGGATTCTGTACCAGATGACACAGGGACAATGTGCGTGTGCAACCCCAGCGTCTGCGCTTCGCTTAAAATCACCTGCAAACCTGGTTTTGTGCTGAACTTGAAAGTTAAAGGAACAGGACAACCGGATCACTGCTGCAACGTGTACGAATGTCGAGATTCAAAGTGCCCAAAGGATTCAGTACTGGATTCACGTACTGGATCTTGCATTTGTAACCCGGGAAGCTGCGTTGAGCCGACTTGCCCTGACGGGTTGCGCCCTTTGGTGACCCAAACAGCTGTAAACGTCCCTGGAAGCTGCTGTAATATTTTCCAGTGTTCTGCGACGCCCTGTCCAGCGAATTCCAGGTGGGACTCTACTGTTGAGCGTTGCGTTTGTAATCAGCTGTCGTGTCTGCAGCCACAATGTGGTGATGGGTACGAGCTGAAGATCGTCCGGGATGCGACAAACGTCCCTGGGCAGTGTTGTGCAGAGTTTGACTGCATTGTTCCTTGTCCAGAGGACTCTTACTGGGATGGCAAGAAGAAATCGTGTTTGTGCAGGTCGTGCGTTGTCCCGGAGTGTCCAGAAGGGTACCAACCGGGTATTCGTGTCAGGGCAAGCGGAGAACCAGGATCGTGCTGCCCAAAGTATGAATGCTCTGCAAGGATGCACGTGAGGTGTCCAGAATTCATGCAGATCGACCTGCAGACGAGCCAGTGCATCTGCGTGTCGTCTTTATGCCCTCAAGTGAGCTGCAGCCACAATTTGACTCCAGTGATCATCTCCCAACCGAGTGGCACACCAAACGACTGCTGTGTGTCTTTTGAATGTGAAGCACAAAAATGCCCGCCTGACAGCCACACAATTGGCAACGACTGCGTCTGCAACTACGCAACGTGCAGAATCCCAATCTGTTCAACTCCTGTCGTCCTTATTGATCAGGGCAGCACAATTCCTGGACGATGCTGCGCGTCTTTCCAGTGCTCAGAAGTTGATCAAAACACCGGACCGTGTCCACAGGACTCAATGGCGATGCCTGATGGATCCTGCATCTGCAACTACAACTCGTGCACGAGGCCAAAGTGCCCTTCAGGGTTTCCAGTCATTACGCACAATTACACGTCGTCTCCGGGGAATTGCTGCCCGCTCTTCGAGTGCCTCAACGAGCCAAAGTGCCCTAAAGGGAGTTTCTTTGATGAAGTAGCAGGGAAATGTGTCTGTACGAGTAAATCGTGCCACGTACAGTGCGCTGAGGGCTTCAACTTGGAACTCGACAGGTGATTCTTAAACCTTTTCTGGTCACATTTAGAAATTGCTGGTGAAGTAACTTAGCATTTTTTTTTTTTTTTTTTTTTTTTTTTTTTTTTTCAAGTATTGGCCTTCCTAAAGATGTTGTTAACAATTAAATTCGGAATAATTGCTTTTTGGCAACACCATAGGCCCATAAAAAAAAAAAGTTACCTGTAGTTAACAAGTCCAGTTACCAGAAACCAGAATATGTGAACTCCAGTTAACATGGTAAGATTCAGAATACGAATCACAAAGGTGTAGGACGTATTATAAATTAAATTCCCACTATTATTTTCTCAAAACAATCAACTTTATTTATAAAATCTAAAAAAATTCGTATTTCTTTTCCCTTAGGGTAAGGTACTTCTAATCACAAAATATTGTGCCTTTTGGTTTCATCACAAAAATCAGTCTTATCCTTACTAAAACAGTCTAATTTCTAATAGAACAAGAAATACTCTAGTAAACATAAAATCTCAAATCGAAAACACTTATGAACTGAAAAGTAGGAACTATAAATTATTCACCCTGAGGGTTTTTGGGATTGCCCAAGTCTTTGACGTGCTCCAAGAAGCATTTCCTAGTAGGAACTATACAAAAGTGTTTGGTACAAGAGCTACACTTTATTGTAGTTATATTGTATAAGCAGAGACGGCATCTTCCTTTGGTTGAGCATACAGGGAGGTGCTGATGAATGAATGAATGAATGAATGAAGAACATGTTTATTACAATAATTTTTCAGTAAATATCTTACATGAGGCACTTTGGTCGCAAGACCATCAGCGGAGCCCCGTCTTTCAATACGTACAAAAATCTTAGCGAGAGATACATTAAACACAGTATAAATAACAATAGAAAAAAAATAAAAATAACATAGGAATGTAAAGAATAAATACATGTACATATAAATATCTCTGGAGGGATCTTAGAAGGAGGAATTTAGGTAGTTTATTCATTTTTTTTTTTTTTTTTTTTTTTTTTTTTTTTTTTTTTTTTTTAAAGTCGTTATAGTTAAATTCGGAAACAAGGAAATCCCTGTATCGCCAGGCCTCACGGAAATATGAGAGGAGACTAGACCAGTCTGGACCATTCAATACATCCACCAGCTCCTCCCTAGATAGCGTACCACGGCCGAAACACTTGGTACAGATGAAGCCAAGAATTGGGCACTCGGCGAGGAAGTGCTGCAGAGTTTCATCCGCTCGCAGGTTGCACATAGCACAGAGATATATCCTGTTCGGGATCCAGGGTTGGCAGTTTAGTCTCAACAGCTCGCCTCGGCACTTCATGACCACCATTGTCTCGTATTGGGTCAAAACTCTAATATAGTCCACGTCAAGGTCCAGGTGGCAGTATAGGAGATGGAATCGCGCATTATGTGCTCTTTCTATGATGCTCCTCTTAAATCCAGTCCTCTGGGCCTCCAGGACCAGCTTACCCAACGTTCCAAAAGCAGAGTGGTCAAACGGGTGCTCCGGTGGCTCCTCCACGCACAATGCAATCATTCGCTGCCATTCCTCAGCCCAACCAACCCGTCGCCTTATCACCTCAAGTGCAGTAGTCTTTGTAAAACGGCCCTCCGGCTGCTTGAGAACCCTCAATAGGTAGTCAGCATTCAACTTCAGTGTTGACAAGAAGACTGTTGCCTGCTTTGTTTCGTTATACACGATATAATTCGGGGAGTTCATCGGCAATCTGGAGAGCTTTTTGAGGAAGAACCGTTTCACTTTCTCAATCTCCTCAAAGGCAGAGTGCCCCCAATACTGCGCACCGTAGCACACCGTGGCCATAGTCACCGCCTCAAAGACCCGAAACTTAACCTCAGTAGGCACATCAGCAGCAGTAAAGAGACCAGGGAGGTGCTGATACTGTAGCTCAATAGGTAGGCTGTCCAGTGGTGGTGGTGATTTGGACTTGGAGGAACTAGAGCGCTGAGAGCCTCTTTTTCTACAGTTGGAATATCTGATTATTATTATTATAAATTTATTTGTATAAGTCGTACTACCATTACAAAGAGTGGCATGAAACATGATTAATATACAGGAAAGAAAAGAAACAAGGAAAACACTGTGTCACAGCAAGTGTGAAAAACGAAAACTTATCCACTTGGTAAAACGAAACTTATCCACTTAATATTAGGTAGGTATATCACTTCAAAAAAAATGTTCAGTACAGTTTATATTCTTAAACCTAACACAACACATTAATATATCAAGATACCAGAGCAATAAACAACCATCCACCACCTAGCTCAAAAAACGCGCTCTTCCCTTCAACGAAGCATTCACAAATGAAAACAAACAAACTGCCTCCTTTTTCCCTTCCATCTTCAAGATATTGCTAAAGTGATGTAAGGACATTGCTTTGCATCTGTAAAAGACCCGCCTCTCGTTTCGTGTCCCAGGACAAGCACTCAGGAAATGAATGAGGGAATCCTCTGCCCCGCACACATCCGCACATATAGGGCACTCCGCCGTTACATCGAAAGATGCCTTCAGCCCCCCGGAGTACACCGAACACCACTGAGCACCAGCCAGTCTGATTTGGCACAACAGTCTCTTGCAATGGTAGTCCAGGTCGAGGTTCAGGTAGGCTGCCGGCGCACCGTCAATCGGGGCCCAAAACCTGTACAAATGGCTAAACGAGGACGCCGTCACCCTACTCTGATCCTGCAGCCAACATCTTCTGGCGAAACCGTCCATTATTTCCCGACGACCGGCACTTACACGGACGTAGTCCTGCGAAAGCCACAAAGCCGCGCACCCAGCCTCCTCAAGAAAATAACCCAGATACGTGGCCCAGTTATACCTTACATGCACTAAGGAAATGATTAAAAAACGTAATAGCCTTTGCCGCAAATTTCGTCGTACTCAAATCGATAGTGATCGTTCAGCATACAAAAAATTTAGAAACAGGGTGAAAAATGTAGTAAGAAATGCTATATTCAATTCAGACAAAACCCTATTTAAAAATGCGAAAAATCCAAAAGAAATATTCAAGATTTTCAAACAGAAGGGACTAGGCAAATCCAAAAGTAAAAACTCATCAAGTACAGACCCGTCCGTTAATCTGGATGGGTTAAATACATATTTCTGCAATTTGGGCAGTGAGCAAAACGTCGATTCGAATCTTGTAACATACTATAATCGTATTAGTGAAAATTGTACAAATACCTTTGATTTTTCCTCAGTCACATCAAATGAGGTAAAGCTTGCAATCAACAGTATTTCATCGAAAGCAGTAGGACCCGACAATGTTTCGTGCATTTTAATTAAATTAATAGCAGAAAAAGTCATGGATGTACTAGTCCATATCTTCAACTATTCTACCTCTGTGGGCATTTATCCGAATGATTGGAAGAACGCGTTCGTGCTTCCCTTAGAAAAGAATAATCCTGCCGTTAATTTCTGTGATTTTAGGCCCATTACTCTAATTTCTATACTTGCAAAATTTTTTGATAAAGTCGTGTACGCTAAATTTTATGCATACGTTGAAGAAAATAGTATTCTTGATGTATATCAATCAGGTTATCGAAAATGCTCTAGTACGCATACAGCTTTGATCAAAATGACAGATGATGTCAGAGAAAATATAGATAAGAGTGAGTTGACCCTGTTCGCAAGCCTAGATCTTAGTCATGCATTTAATAGTCTTGAGCACTCCCTTTTTATGTCAATTCTTAAATCCATCGGATGTTCCGATTCTGTAATCTCTTGGTTTAAATCGTATTTATCTAACAGAATGCAATGTGTCCGCACTACTAAAGGCAAAACCTCTTCTTGGTTAAAAATCAATAGAGGTACCCCACAGGGTACAACATTGTCGGGTTTAATTTTCGCCTTATACTTGAATCGCATGTGTGATGCAATTGCAGTCTGTAGGAGAATTCTGTATGCCGATGACCTCAATTTATACCTCTCAACGAAGGTGGATCAGATAAGATCAAAGGTGGAAGTTGTGAATCTCGAAATTGCAAACCTAATTGTATGGTTCAAGAAACATGGATTGGTGGTGAACCCACGAAAGAGCTCGAGCATGATTATAGGTCATAGTAGATTGCGCGCCACCATATGTATTTCCGAAATACCGAAACTTGAAGTAGGTAACGTCAGTCTCGAATATGGTGATCACATCAAGTGTCTTGGTGTTATTATGCAGAGCAACCTTTCGTGGGACAAACAAACGAGTGCAGTGTGTAATAGAACAAGAGCCTTATTGTATAGTTTCAACAAGCTGTTAACTTATAAATCACGTAACCTTAAAATTAGCCTATTTAACTCAATGATTATGCCTCAGTTACTATACTGTCTTTCCGCAATGTGCGATATTGATTTCGTATGTAGACAGAAACTTCAGAGAGTCCGCAACTCATCCATTAGATTTATCCTTAACCTAAAATTTGATGATAGAATCTATGACAAATTTAAGAAAATGAAAATCCTTAAGTATGATGATCTCATCCAATTTGTTCTTTTAACTACAGTTCACCGTGTTGTATCATCTAAAAGGCCGTCATACCTATCATGTAAATTTAAAACCTTCTCTGATACTCATAATGTCAACACTCGTTTCAGAGACATAAATTTCCGCCTCCCTTTTTGCCGAACGACTGTGTTCCAAAAATCGTTCACTTTCAAAAGCGTGCAACATTTTAACGATCTTCCAAAGGAGATAAGAGAGATCCAGAGCTATAATACTTTCAAGACGAAAGTCAAGGAATTTTTGCTTTCCAAATATTAGCACACCCAGCGAAAAGTGAAATGAAGTTTAATTTTCTTTTTGTCACTTTATGTTCCTCCTATTTTTCATCATGTATTTACGCAGATGTCTGTTTATTTTCTTTTTGAATTGTATCTGGTTAGGTGGTAGAATGGTCTGATGTGACCAAATCTTGCCAGATTATGTAAATAAAGCGATAATCAATCAATCCCCTCATCGCTAGGTCCAGCAAACGAAGGAAACAGATCCGGGGTAAACGGCCCTCCTCCATCCGGCAGATCCTAAACCACCACCCCAGCGCTCGATTCACCACCTGGACCTTCGTATGAGACAGCCCAAACTCAAGTCGCACCATGTAATCAGGAGTGTTCCGAGCCAAATAGAATGCCGATTTGAAAGCCCTGTACCCTCTCAACCACCTCCAAGTATGAAAAACCCCAGACTTCGGATGCGTATAGGGTCGTCGCAAAAGCCACCGAACTCAAAACCCTGAACCAAGCATCGACAGCACTAGTGCCGGTCTTACTTAATATAGGGAGCAACGTTCCGGCCGCCGACTGTCCCCTACGTCTCTGTGCGTTGGCGTTCTCGGCGAAAGAACCATTATTCCTAAAAACCACTCCCAGGTAATATCTGATTAGTTGCTCTGCCACTGCTGCTCGGAATTCTTTCAGCGGCATAACTTCAACTTTCTCTTCATTAAGTTTAAAATTCCTCTTCTTTCTCACTTTTTTCTTACTTGCAGACCCATCCTGACTAGAATTTTCCTTGGAATCTTGCACAGTACCATCAATCACCTTGCCATCTTGTACAGCTTCCTGCAGAACCTCGTCATTCATTCTTTCCATAGCCACCCCATCCATTAGAACCACATTCAACAGTATTTCTTCTCGTGGCTGTTCAACCAAAATTCTTTCTTCTGCTAGTCTTTCTGGACGTCTGCAGGCCTCTACAGAGCTCTGACAGTCTTTCTGGATGCCTGCAGGCCTCTACAGAGCTCTGACAGTCTTTCTGGATGTCTGCAGGCCTCTACAGAGCTCTGACAGTCTTTCTGGATGTCTGCAGGCCTCTACAGAGCTCTGCCAGTCTTTCAGGATGCCTGCAGGCCTCTACAGAGTTCTGTCAGTCATTCTGGATGCCTGCAGGCCTCTACTGAGTTCTGCCAGTCTTTCTGGATGTCTGCAGGCCTCTACAGAGCTCTGCCAGTCTTTCAGGATGCCTGCAGGCCTCTACAGAGTTCTGTCAGTCTTTCTGGATGCCTGCAGGCCTCTACAGAGCTCTGCCAGTCTTTCTGGATGCCTGCAGGCCTCTACTGAGTTCTGCCAGTCTTTCTGGATGTCTGCAGGCCTCTACAGAGCTCTGCCAGTCTTTCAGGATGCCTGCAGGCCTCTACAGAGTTCTGTCAGTCTTTCTGGATGCCTGCAGGCCTCTACAGAGCTCTGCCAGTCTTTCTGGATGCCTGCAGGCCTCTACTGAGTTCTGACAGTCTTTCAGGATGCCTGCAGGCCTCTACAGAGCTCTGCCAGTCTTTCTGAAAATCCATTAGAACCACATTCAACAGTATTTCTTCTCGTGGCTGTTCAACCAAAATTCTTTCTTCTGAACCATCCAAATTTTGAACAAGCTTTTTTTGACAAACTGAGGATGGCTTGATCCTCAAGTTCCTGCTGGTCCACATCTTCATTGGGTGGCGGGTCGTCATCAAATTCGTCGACTGAACCCCAGGTTTACTGACAAGGGATAATATTCTCTCCGCACGACTTCTGATGTGGTACATGGCTAGAATCTGGAAAAGGGCAAAGTGGGAGTAAAATATAGGTTCTAAGGCGTTTTTTAGCCTATGGTAGGTACCATTACATTTACTATAGGTACGCTGGATCAACAGAGGATCATTTTAGTGGGGGTTAGGTACTTTTAGTTTTTTTTAGAGCGAAATAATCCCAAAAAAAACACCCTGTATATTTCTAGGGGCCTGGTCAGTGGGCCAAGTAAACGCCAATAACCGCATCCCGACATCACTAGAAACTGGTCGTGTAAACTACAGTCAACATCCCGACGATATTGGAAACTGGACGTGATAACTTCGGTTAACATCCCAATTTTTGTGACAAATGGTTTTGTTAACTATGGTTAACAGATGGTTAACTATGGTTAACAGATGGTTAACAGAAACTGGACGTGAAAACTTCGGTTAACATCCCAATTTTTGTGACAAATGGTTTTGTTAACTATGGTTAACAGTTTCCTGCACTTAATTATTACTTATCCTAACGTTTCTTAGCACTAAATCAACTAGCAACATCTAAATATCAATAATCAATCACCCAAAACGGGGTGAAAAAGGACTGAATAGTTTAAATCCTTGGTTGAACTCACCTCAAGTAGCCTCCATGCACCTGGTGACAGCACCTCTTGACACGCCGGCTTCACAAGTCCAAAACACTCGCTTTTCTGCGCGAAGGCTCCAGTGGTGCCAACATGATGAATAAACACCTGCACATTCGAAAGTAAGAACGTTCGTGGAGGAAACCACGGACGTGACGTCACAGTCGAAGTCGAAAAATCGCGTTAACCTCAGTTAACATGGCCAGATAAGGGTTAAAAATTTAAACCTCCCATAGCCATGTATACCAGACTTTCTGGATGTCTGCAGGCCTTTCAGGATATCTGCCAGTCTTTCTGGATGTCTGCAGGCCTTTCAGAATAGCTGCCAGTCTTTCTGGATGTTTGCAGGCCTCTCAGAATATCCGCCAGTCTTTCTGGATGCCTTCTGATTTTTCTGGTCATCAGCAGATGGGCCAGAACTTTTAGTTGCTTTTCTGGATTTCCCACAATTTGTGCAACAATGATTGAATTTTCTGGCGTTTCACCTGTCCCTGACATCAATATATTTTTGGCATCTCACACTAAGAATGTTTTTGTTTTTTACGTAGAAATCTACACCATTCGGACTGCTGCCAGAATTACGTCTGCGTGCGGACCATCCGCTGCCCTTCGGACTCCATGCCGGACGCAGAGGGGGTCTGCCAGTGCGACCCTTTGGCGTGCATGAGGAAGGAACAGGTCAACTGCAACGGTCAACAAGTGATATTGTCGCAGAAAGGTAAAGTTGGAGGTGAATTTTAGATCATAGGGTTAAAAAGAGGTTGGGGCTGCATGTCAGAGGTTATGGTAAGTTTTCTGGATGTCTGTAGGCCTCTTTGGAGGTCTAACAGTCTTTCTGGGTCTCTACTGGCCACTTCGTAGTTCTGCTAGCCTTTCAGGATGTCTGCAGGCCTCTACAGAGTTCTGCCAGTCTTTCTGGATGCCTGCAGGCCTCTACAGAGTTCTGTCAGTCTTTTTGGATGCCTGCAGGCCTCTACTGAGTTCTGCCAGTCTTTCTGGATGTCTGAAGGCCTCTACAGAGCTCTGCCAGTCTTTCTGGATGTCTGCAGAACTCTACAGAGTTCTTCCAGTCTTTCTGGACTCCTGCAGTCCTGTCCAACTCATCTTTGTCTCACTCCCTCATCTCCCAACAGGTTCCAACACGCCCGGCAGCTGCTGCGACGAATTCGCCTGCGTCGTCTGCCCCGTTGGCTCCGTCCAAGACGGAAACGGCGGCTGCCGCTGCGACATCTCCACATGCCCTCCTGACGCCTGCAATCGCTACCACGACTCCACCTGCTGCCAGCACTTGTGCGGTAAGTCCTCAACACCGACGACACCTCTTACAAAAACCCACTAAACGTCTAAATTCATACAAAATGTCCATCTTTCTAGTCGTCGCTTGTCCTCCCGACTCCTACATGGACCAAAACACCGGCGAGTGCGTCTGTCACGAATGCCCCCACCCCACGACCGTCTGCCCTGGATTCCAGGTGAGTAATCCACTGTAATCCAGCAGTGAGTAACCCACGGGTTACTTTTACAAATATTACATTCACGATGGAAAATTCTCTGCGTCTTATATACAGTGATTTATTCATTTGTGATAAATGCGACGTTTGAGATGATCACCCAAAATATCTTAAAAACTGCTTTTTAGCAAAAATTGTTCTCAGTCCAAAATTTGTCAAAAACTCGAATTTCCTAAAAACATGTATACCAAAATCTGTTCCAGATTATCCAGAATTCACTGCCAAAAGACACCAAAAAAATGTGCAGAGGAAATCTGTCTTGGTTTTGAGGAGTTGTAGGGAAGAAAAAATTACCCATAAATTCCAAAAATGAAACATTCTGACATGTGACATGTCATTTTAAAGGTGTTTTTTACGCTGAACGCGATGGTGGTTTCAGAATTGCGATATCTTTCTCCGCTCTCAAACTGGAGCACTTTGAAGATGAAGAAACGTGGTTGATACTTGAGATGTTCTTTACGGTTCATCTGCTCTAATCTGATAACGGAGCGAGATATCGCAATTCTGACTTCACCATCGTGTTCAGCCTTGAAAAAATCTATAAGCTGAGGTGTTACTCGCAGAAAAATGAGACAAAATTGGATATAAAACCAGTAAAACAGGGACATTTTACATAAAAACGGTGATACCTTTTGAAAATTCGCTCTTATTGCCATGCTGCATGAGTACTTCAGATATTTTGGTTTATTTGGAACAGCTACCCAACAACGGGTTAAACGTTTAGGCTGATTAGAGGCTTGGAGGCTCACGAGAGGGCGCGTAGCGGCTTTTGTGCTACACGAGTTTACAGCCACTATTTCTTGATTTTTTGAAAGAAATTACACACTGAAAGTCATATTACGACCAGAAACCACCGTGGATTATTCAATACCGACTCAAAAATTTTTTAAATGTCCTTGTACAGCTGACGAAATTTGTTATAAAACCAGTAAAATGGAGACATTTTTCACTAAACAAGTTATTTTCTTTGAAAATTTGCCCTTATAGCCACGCTGCATGACTGTGGATTTCCTTATGCATTCCCCAAGAACTTGGTACTGTGTAGGGTTAATGTTAATACTCGTACTTACTTAATATTGTTAATTTTAAATTATTGTAAATTTTATTTTTTTTTTTTTTTGGTGATTTGTCTTCAGAACACCGTACTTACTTAATATTGTTAATTTTAAATTATTGTAAATTTTTTTTTTTTTTTTGGTGATTTGTCTTCAGAACACCGTCGTCCTCAACGGGACCAACGGCCTTCCGGGGCGGTGCTGTCCGGACGTCGAGTGCAAACAAGGACAAGAACGAGGACATGGACAAGGACAAGTCCTCTGTCCTGACGGTGGCGTCTTCGACGAAACGACGATGACGTGTCAGTGCTTACCGTCTGCCTGTTCGGCCGATTTGATGACCTGCGAACCGGGTGAGGGACACAACACGACAAACCACATTTTTTCGTACTTACTTGTAATTTTTGAAATTTTTAATCCAGAAGAAGTAGATTTTCTCAGTTTTCTCCATCAAAACTTGATTCAAAATTTGGTTTTCTCCTTCGAAAATTAAGTCAAACGTATTTATTTCTCTCCATCAAAAATTGCACACAATTTTCTTTTCTCTACCAAAAATTGAATTAAAATTTGGTTTTCTCCATCAGTACCTAATTAAAATTTTTTTTTACGCTTCTCCACCGAAAATGTAATCAATAGTTTTTTGGTTTTCTCCATCAAAATTCAAGTCAATTTCTTTTTCGTTTAGTTCATCAAAAAGAGAATCAAACTGTGTTTTTATTCGCCTTCAAAAACACAATCAAATTTTTTCTTTGTCTCCATCAAAAATTCAATCAAATGTTTTTTTTTTCTCCATCAAAAATTGAATGAAAAGGTCTACGTTCATTTTTTCACGTTTGACGTACGAAAATGAAGTCGAAAATAGACCTAGACGACGAGAAAGTCGTTATTTTCCTGGCTGGACTTCTTTATTTCGACTTCTGATTTTGAAAATCTTATTATGCTGTTATTGTTTAATAATTTATATTAAAATTTCTTTAATTAGCGAATATTTGAAGAAAATGTAGCTATTGTTCTCGGTCCAAAATTGTTAATACTCGAATTTGCGATAAGTTTTCATACCAAAATCCGTTTCAGATCATCCAAAAAGTCTGCATTGGCAATCGACAGGCTAAGTTCGTAGATGGGCAGAATCGGGCCACTCTAAGGGGGGGTTTTAGGGGGAGGATCCTCATAAATTCCCAAAATGAAACATTCTGACAAGTGACGCCTCATTTTAAAGGTTTTTTCACGCTGAACACGATGGTGAAGTCAGAATTTGCGATATCTCAAATTGGAGCACTTTGAAGATGAAGAAACGTGGTTGATACTTGAGATGTTCTTTAATGGAGACATTTTACATAAATCCAATTATTTCTTCGAAAATTCGCTCTTATAGTCATGCTGCATGACTGGATTTTTAGTAAATAAAATCGACTTTGAGAAAGACTCTACACTAAGTTATGTTTATTAAGTATTTCCCATATTTCGTCTGTTCTTAATGAAACAATGATTTTGGATGCAGTATGAATTTTTTGAGAAAATAGATTTTAAAAAAGAGAAAAAAAAGGTTCCAGCGAATTTTGTTATTTGTTATTTGTCTTTTGTTATTTATTTATGTTTATGTTTATGTTTTTTGCAGGTTTCCAGTTGGTGACGGTGAGAAAAGGCGGTCGATTCCCCGAGTGCTGCCCAGTGACGTCGTGCGTCTCAGTGACGAGCGGATTCGTGAGTCAAAACGTCAACGTCGACGTCATCGACGGCCCAATGAGTGGCGGTGGAAGGAACCGAAGGTCCATCGCCGACGACGGTAAGAGGACGAAGAGAAAATTAAGAGAAAAGAACGAAGACGACGGACAAAATACCATTGACCAAAGACATCAGACAAAAGGCAACGGAAAACAAAGGGAAACAATAGACAAAAGACAACAGTCCAAATACAACGGGAAACAGAGGAAAATAATACTTAGATAAAAGACAAAAACCACGGAAAAAAAGTCAGAAGACGAAAGACAAAATACAGCAGACAACGAAAACAGAGATGAACAAGAGGAAAAGACAGAATGCAAAGAGAACAGGGGAAAGGCAAAAGACAAAGGAAAATAGAGATAAACAACAGACAAACTACCGTCGATCAAAGACATCAGACAAAAGACTACGGAAAACAGACGAAAACGCCAACGGACAACAAAGATAAAAGACAACCGAAAAATACAAAAGGCATAAAACAGCAGACGACAGATTATAAAACAACAGCCAAAAGACAGGAGACGACGGTTAACAGATACAAACAACAGAGAAAAGACAACAGACCACATAGAAAAGACAAATGACAACAGATGAAAGACAACTGACGAAATACAAAACACTAAAGACAACAGACCGAAAAAAACACCACAGACAAAATATAAAACATAATAGGCAACATACAAAAGACAAAGGAAAACAGATGTTAACAACAGACAAAATACAACAGACAAAAAAGTCAACAGATGAAAGACAAAAGACAGGAGAGTTCGGGAAACTGAGGAAAAAGAGGCAAAAGACAACTGACAGAATACAAAAGACAACGGAAAAAATAAACAGAACACAAATTAAAAAGAAACAACAGAAGAAGTCAACAGACAAAAGACAACAGTCGTCGGAAAGCAGAGAAAATCAGGAGACAAAAGACAACAGACCACAGACAAAAGACAAACCACAAAAGAGACAACAGAGAAAAACAAAATACAACAGACGAAAGACAGCAGACAACAGATTTTGGAGAAAAAACTGAAAAGAGTCAACATACGAAAGACACAGACAAATTACAACAGACAACATACGAAATGCAACAGACAACAGATTAAAAATAAACAACAAAAAAGTCATAAGACTGCAGACAACGGACAACAGAGAAAAACAAGAGTCAAAAGACAACAGATGACAGACAGCAGAAACCGACAAAACACAGCAGACAACTGTCCAAAAGCAGCAGACGAACTGCAAAAGATAACAGACGAAAGACAAGAGACAACAGACGAAAGGCAAAAGACTGCAGTCAGTAGACAAAAGACAAAAGGACAAATTCCAAAGACCAACGACAAAAAACAACAGACCACAGACAAAAGACAAACCACAAAAGGCGACAGACAAAATAAATGAGACAACAGAGAAAAACAAAATACAACAGACGAAAGACAGCAGACAACAGATTTTGGAGAAAAAACTGAAAAGAGTCAACATACGAAAGACACAGACAAATTACAACAGACAACATACGAAGTGCAACAGACAACAGATTAAAAATAAACAAAAAAAAAGTCATAAGACTGCAGACAACGGACAACAGAGAAAAACAAGAGTCAAAAGACAACAGATGACAGACAGCAGAAACCGACAAAACACAGCAGACAACTGTCCAAAAGCAGCAGACGAACTGCAAAAGATAACAGACGAAAGACAAGAGACAACAGACGAAAGGCAAAAGACTGCAGTCAGTAGACAAAAGACAAAAGGACAAATTCCAAAGACCAACGACAAAAAACAACAGACAATAGACAACAGACAACAGACAAACAACAAAAGGCGACAGACAAAATAAATGAGACAACAGAGAAAAACAAAATACAACAGACGAAAGACAGCAGACAACAGATTTTGGAGAAAAAACTGAAAAGAGTCAACATACGAAAGACACAGACAAATTACAACAGACAACATAAGAAATGCAACAGACAACAGATTAAAAATAAACAACAAAAAAGTCATAAGACTGCAGACAACGGACAACAGAGAAAAACAAGAGTCAAAAGACAACAGATGACAGACAGCAGAAACCGACAAAACACAGCAGACAACTGTCCAAAAGCAGCAGACGAACTGCAAAAGATAACAGACGAAAGACAAGAGACAACAGACGAAAGGCAAAAGACTGCAGTCAGTAGACAAAAGACAAAAGGACAAATTCCAAAGACCAACGACAAAAAACAACAGATAAAAATCAAAAGACAACAGACAATAGACAAATCTCAGCAGACAAATGCCACTGAGAAAAGACAACAGGCAAAATACAAAAGACAACAGACACTTGACATCAGACAAAAGAAAACAGACGGATATCCAAAGACAACTGCGAAAATTAAAGGACTCCAGACATAAGACAAAATGTACAAGACAACAGGCAAAATACAAATGACAACAGACCACAGAAAAAAGAAGAAGAAGAAGAAGAAAAATGTTTTATTGAAACCAAAAAACAAAATTTAAAAACACAATTTAAAATAAAACAAATAGGATTTGGCAAATTTGGCCATGAATCCGAGTCTGCCGGTGTAGAAAGAAAATAGATAGGCATTCATGTATAAATAAATACATAATTGACTTCCGCTCGAAGTAAGTACCAAAAATAAAAATAAAATTTGTTATCTCTTAATTCAAAATAAAATTGGTTACCTCATAACTCAAGCACAGAGTACATAGTAGGTACATCATTTTATACGACATAGTAGGTAGGTACATCTTTTTTTTTTAATTTTATTTTATTTTATTATACATTGTACATATTGTATATATATTGTATGTATATACATATACATATGTATAATTTTATTATACATATTGTATTATATTATTATTTTTTTTCTTATTCTTTTTTTCTTTATTTTTTTTCTTTTCTTTTTTAAATCTCTTAACTACCATTCAGACATGTCGGAAAGATAATGCAGCTTCCACCCCCCTCCAAACGCAGACGAATAACATAAGTGTTACCACAGAAAAAAGACAACAGAGAAAATACCAAATACAACAGACAAAAAACCAAATACCCAAGACAAAAGACAACAGCCATCAGACCAACGATCAATGACAAAAGAAGGGCCAATCCTTAGGGGGGAAAATTCCTCATAAATTCCCAAAATGAAAAAGTCTGACAAGTGACACCTCATTTTAAAGGTTTTTTCACGGTGAACACGATGGTGAAATCAGAATTGCGATATCTCATTCCGTTCCCAAACTGGAGCACTTTGAAGATGAAGAAACGTGGTTGTTACTTGATATGATCTTCATGGTTATTCTGCTCTAATCTGGTAACGGATTGAGATATCGCAATTCTGACTTCACCATCGTGTTCAGCGTTGAAAAATCTATAAGCTGAGGTGTAAAATAGAGACATTTTACTTGAAACTACTTATTTACTCGAAAATTCGCTTTTGAAGGCCATGCTGTATGACTGTGGATTTTCATTGTCATTTCCGTCTTTTCATTGTCATTTCTGTCTTTTCATTGTCACTTCTGTGTCTTTCAGATGATCCGTGTCCGACGGGGTCGAGTCTGAACGTTGTGACGATGACGTGTCAGTGCGACTCGTCCAAATGTCGTTATCCGTCGTGTTCCGATGGTTTCGAGCTCCGACGAAAGTCCTCTTCAGAACCGCCAGACTGTTGCGATGACGTCGTCTGCGTCGAAAAACCGACGAAACTGCCGAACAGGAGGACGAAACGCCACAGAACCACGAAAAACAGGTGACGAAACCACCAAAAAAGACGACATGACCACTCAAAAAATGAACAAAAAAACCACCGAAAATAGCGACATGACCACCCAAAAAGCGACGAAACTATTAAAAAGGGGATGAAACGGGACGGAACCACGAAAAAAGGCGACAAAACCACTAAAAAGGCTGAGGGGTGACCTCAAGCCTCATGCCAAAGCCACCTAAAAAGGCGATATGACCACTATGAAGTGATCTCAAGAGCCACCAACGAGGCCACCGAAAAGTCCACAAAACCACCAAAAAGTCCACAAAACCACCGAAAAGTCCACAAAACCGCCAATAAGTGACAAAACCACTAAAATGGGAAATAACCAAAAAATCACAAAAATGCGACATAATCACTATGAATCGACCTCAAGCCGTGCCAAAACCACCAAAAGGCGACAGAACTACAATGAAGCGATCTCAAGTGACAAAAACACGACAAAAACCACTGTCAAGCAACCTCGAGCAGCAAAGAACCTACTTACAAGGAGAGATAAGGAGCAGACCTTGTATTGTCCTTGAAAGACTGATAAGGGATACCTGAAGATGTTGTAATGACACCCATAACATATGTTTTGTGACGTAGTAACAATGTTAAGATATGTTTTGTGACGTAGTAACAATGTTAAGATATGTTTTGTGACGTAGCAGGCATGTTCTATGGCGTAGTAACACCCATAGCATACGTTCTGTGACGTAGCAACACTGTTGAGATATGTAAACTATGACGTAAAAACACCCATAAGACAATATCATGTTCTGTGACGTAGTAACCATGTTGAGAGAGTTCTGTGACGTAGTAACAATTTTAAGAGAGTTCTGTGACGTACTAAAACCCGTATGATATGTTCTAGAATGTAGCAACACCCCTAAGATATGTTCTACGACGTATTAACACTGTTTTAAGTTGTGAAGTAATAACAATGTTAGGACAGTTCTGTGACGTAGCAACACACATAAGATATTTCTGTGACGTATTCACAATGTTAAGACAGTTCTGTGACGTAGAAACACCCGTAAGATATGTTCTGTGACGTAGTAACGCCCATAAGAGATGGTCTGTGACGTAGCAGCACCCATATAATATGGTCTGTGACGTAGCAGCACCCATAAAATATGTTCTATGACGTAGTAACCCTGTTTAAGGTATGTTTTGTGACGTAGCAGGCATGTTCTAAGACGTATCAACACCAATAACATACGTTCTATGACGTAGTAACACTGTTTAAGGTATGTTTTGTGACGTATTAACACCCATAAGATACGGTTTGTGACGTAGCAACTCTCATAACATAGGATCTGTGACGTAGTATCAATTTTAAGAGAGTTCTGTGACGTACTAATACCCATATGATATGTTCTATGACGTATTAACACTGTTTTGTTCTGTGACATCTTAACATTGTTAAGAGAGCTCTGTGACGTATTAATCCTATAAGATATGTTCTATGACGTAGTAACACTGTTTAAGGTATGTTTTGTGACGTAGCAGGCATGTTCTATGGCGTAGTAACACCCATAGCATACGTTCTATGACGCAGTAACACTGTTAAGATAACATATTATGTTTTGTGACGTATTAACACCCATAAGATACGGTTTGTGACGTAGCAACTCTCATAACATAGGATCTGTGACGTAGTATCAATTTTAAGAGAGTTCTGTGACGTACTAATACCCATAAGATATGTTCTATGACGTATTAACACTGTTTTGTTCTGTGACATCTTAACATTGTTAAGAGAGCTCTGTGACGTATTAATCCTATAAAATATGTTCTATGACGTAGTAACCCTGTTTAAGGTATGTTTTGTGACGTAGCAGGCATGTTCTAAGACGTATCAACACCAATAACATACGTTCTATGACGTAGTAACACTGTTTAAGGTATGTTTTGTGACGTATTAACACCCATAAGATACGGTTTGTGACGTAGCAACTCTCATAACATAGGATCTGTGACGTAGTATCAATTTTAAGAGAGTTCTGTGACGTACTAATACCCATATGATATGTTCTATGACGTATTAACACTGTTTTGTTCTGTGACATCTTAACATTGTTAAGAGAGCTCTGTGACGTATTAATCCTATAAGATATGTTCTATGACGTAGTAACACTGTTTAAGGTATGTTTTGTGACGTAGCAGGCATGTTCTATGGCGTAGTAACACCCATAGCATACGTTCTATGACGCAGTAACACTGTTAAGATAACATATTATGTTTTGTGACGTATTAACACCCATAAGATACGGTTTGTGACGTAGCAACTCTCATAACATAGGATCTGTGACGTAGTATCAATTTTAAGAGAGTTCTGTGACGTACTAATACCCATAAGATATGTTCTATGACGTATTAACACTGTTTTGTTCTGTGACATCTTAACATTGTTAAGAGAGCTCTGTGACGTATTAATCCTATAAGATATGTTCTATGACGTAGTAACCCTGTTTAAGGTATGTTTTGTGACGTAGCAGGCATGTTCTAAGACGTATCAACACCAATAACATACGTTCTATGACGTAGTAACACTGTTTAAGGTATGTTTTGTGACGTATTAACACCCATAAGATACGGTTTGTGACGTAGCAACTCTCATAACATAGGATCTGTGACGTAGTATCAATTTTAAGAGAGTTCTGTGACGTACTAATACCCATATGATATGTTCTATGACGTATTAACACTGTTTTGTTCTGTGACATCTTAACATTGTTAAGAGAGCTCTGTGACGTATTAATCCTATAAGATATGTTCTATGACGTAGTAACCCTGTTTAAGGTATGTTTTGTGACGTAGCAGGCATGTTCTATGGCGTAGTAACACCCATAGCATACGTTCTATGACGCAGTAACACTGTTAAGATAACATATTATGTTTTGTGACGTATTAACACCCATAAGATACGGTTTGTGACGTAGCAACTCTCATAACAAGGGATCTGTGTCGTAGTATCAATTTTAAGAGAGTTCTGTGACGTACTAATACCCATATGATATGTTCTATGACGTATTAACACTGTTTTGTTCTGTGACATCTTAACATTGTTAAGAGAGCTCTGTGACGTATTAATCCTATAAGATATGTTTTATGACGTAGTAACACTGTTTAAGGTATGTTTTGTGACGTAGCAGGCATGTTCTAAGACGTATCAACACCAATAACATACGTTCTATGACGCAGTAACACTGTTAAGATAACATATCATGTTTTGTGACGAATTAACACCCATAAGATACGGTTTGTGACGTAGCAACTCCCATAACAAGGGATCTGTGTCGTAGTATCACCCATAAGATATATAATATATTATATGATATTGACTATGACTTTGTACCACTAATTAGAAATGATCTGCGACCTCAAAACTCAGATAAGACATGTTTTGCGACCTCGTGAGTATTTGACCTTGTAACAGTGATAAGACAAAAAATAGAAAAAATAACGACCTTGAAACACTGATAAGATAATAACATATTATGTTCCGTGACGGTGGATTAGTTACACCACTGTTAAGGTGTGTATCGCCCGTTCTGTCACATGTTCTGTGACGTAGTGAGATAACTACCGGTGACGTAGTAACACTGTTAAGTAGGGTTGGGCAATACTGCCTCGATATTTTGAAGTATCGATACTTTTGATTCAATACATCGAATATTTAGTATCGATACTGCTCAAAAGCAATACTAGGGAGTATCGATACTTTTTTAGAAAAATATCGAGTATTGAACACGGGATACTTCTATAATTACTGTGTTGTGTACGATTGAACAAAACACGAATAATTTCTTCCTTAACTCCTGCGTACCGCTCAGAACGCCTCACAACCTCCAACTGATGATTATGGTAACAGGTTGACGCCAACACATTTATCTCAAAGAGTTTTCTTAGCATCTGTTAAAACTAGTCTGTGGGAAAAAAATTCATTTTAGATTATATTTATTTGACTTTGAATAAATGACTTGTAATAATATATGTGTCGGTGCCGTCCGAACTGTTAAAACTAGTCTATGGGGAAAAATCATTTTAGATTTTATTTATTTGACTTATATCATACACATAATATACGAGTATTATTATTATTACATGTGAAATGTATGTATGATAAAATATACATATTAATAAATACATTTTGAATTTAACCCGCGGTTTTTCCATTTTACCTTGTCAGTAAGGGCACCTTTGGGTTACCCGGGAATTCTTCGATTCAATACTTTCAATATTGTTCAGTATCGATATTTTTTAACCAATATATCGATACCTGGTATTGAAACGAAAAACGAGTATCGATACCGTTAGTATCGATACTAGAGTTTGCGGTTCCCATCCCTACTGTTAAGACACGTTCTGTGACGTAGCTACACAAAATTTGTCTATTTAATGTATTCAAGACATCTGTGACGTAGCTGAGTGTTTGTAACGCCAAGACCAGTGTTAAGAGATATCGACCTACTTTCTTAACCTTCACCATGGAAGGCTGACATTCGTACCCCCTGATTTAGAGGCGACGTTTTTTGCCTTCGACTGGTCCCAACCAGCCAAACCTTCTTCCATTGAAACCTAAATCGTATTTCGAGATCTGTACGTAATTTATGTGAAAATAAATAAATAAATAGATAAACCAAGAACTTGTAAAGACATTGTAAGACAAGGAAATGAAGGATGATTTTTGTACTGAAGTAACAATAATGATTAAGTATTGTTATCGTCTTTATTAACCTGAAAGAAAATTGTCAATTATTGATCTGAAAGAAAACGCTTGTAAATAAATATATTGTTATTTATTGATCGGAATGGTGTTTTTTTGTTTTTTACCAGACGTCCTGTCGTCTGTGAGTGATTACAACACTGCTCTACAAGAAATGTAGACAATTTTGTCTACTTTAATTTTGTATAGTGTGTTTGTCAAAAAAACGCACCCTTTCTTAAATATAGGCCAAAAACTGAAATAAAGTGCCAATTTTTGGCCTAAAAGAGCTCTTAAACAAAGCTCTGGGCCAACTTTTTGCCTGTAATCTTCAAATTCGTGTTCAGCGACCCAGAAATCATAGAGAATGAGGAAATCAAAACTGTAGCAAAGCTTCCTTCTGATCTCCAATTTTGTAGCTGATATGCCTTGGGTAAAGAGGGGGTTAAGGGCTTGAAAAGCACTGAAAACAGCTTTAGATGGGAAATGGTTGGTCCTACGAAAAAACTGTTCTGTATAAGAAATGTAGAAAATTTTGTCTACTTTAATTTTCGGTTAAAATGGAGAGAAATCAATTTCGGTTTTCTGGATTTTTTTGGTCTCAACTGATCGAGTTGAATGTGGTAACCATCCCAAACCATCTCTACCAAACCACCTCTAACCATCCCTAACCATCCCTAACCACCTCTAACCATCTCTATCTAACCATCCCTAACCATCTCTATCTAACCATCCCTAACCACCTCTAACGATCTCTAACCATCCCTAACCATCTCTATCTAACCACCTCTAACCATCTCTATCTAACCATCTCTATCTAACCATCCCTAACCACCTCTAACCATCCCTAACCATCTCTATCTAACCATCCCTAACCATCTCTATCTAACCATCCCTAACCACCTCTAACCATCTCTAACCAGCAATTCTACGCAATTCTAGTTTTCTTTTTTTTTTTTTTTTCTCGTTATCTCTTTTTTTTCTAACCCCCAATTGGGTTCTTATAAAAATAGTATAGTTTAGTTGTTTTATATTATTGTCCAGGCTCGGCGGGAACTTTGTTCCTATTTGGATAATAAAAGAGTTTATTATTATTATTATTATTAACCATCCCTAACCACCTCTAACCATCTCTAACCATCCCTAGACATCTCTATCTAACCATCCCTCACCATCTCTATCTAACCATCCCTAACCACCTCTAACCATCTCTAACCATCCCTAACCACTTCTAACCATCTCTATCTAACCATCCCTAACCACCTCTAACCACCTCTAACCATCTCTAACCATCCGTAACCATCTCTATCTAGCCACCTCTAACCATCTCTAACCATCCCTAACCACCTCTAACCATCCCTCACCATCTCTATCTAACCATCCCTAACCACCTCTAACCATCCCTAACCACCTCTAACCATCTCTATCTAACCATCCCTAACCACCTCTAACCATCTCTAACCATCCCTAACCATCTCTATCTAACCATCCCTAACCACCTCTAACCATCCCTAACCACCTCTAACCATCTCTAACCATCTCTAACCATCTCTATCTAACCACCTCTAACCATCCCTAACCACCTCTAACCATCTCTAACCATCCCTAACCATCTCTATCTAACCACCTCTAACCATCCCTAACCACCTCTAACCATCTCTAACCATCCCTAACCATCTCTATCTAACCACCTCTAACCATCCCTAACCATCTCTAACCATCCCTAACCACCTCTAACCATCTCTAACCATCCCTAACCATCTCTATCTAACCACCTCTAACCATCCCTAACCACCTCTAACCATCTCTAACCATCCCTAACCATCTCTCTCTAACCACCTCTAACCATCCCTAACCACCTCTAACCATCTCTAACCATCCCTAACCATCTCTATCTAACCATCCCTAACCACCTCTAACCATCCCTAACCATCTCTATCTAACCACCTCTAACCATCCCTAACCACCTCTAACCATCCCTAACCATCTCTCTCTAACCACCTCTAACCATCCCTAACCACCTCTAACCATCTCTAACCATCCCTAACCATCTCTATCTAACCATCCCTAACCACCTCTAACCATCCCTAACCATCTCTATCTAACCACCTCTAACCATCCCTAACCACCTCTAACCATCTCTAACCATCCCTAACCATCTCTCTCTAACCACCTCTAACCATCCCTAACCACCTCTAACCATCTCTAACCATCCCTAACCATCTCTATCTAACCATCCCTAACCACCTCTAACCATCCCTAACCATCTCTATCTAACCACCTCTAACCATCCCTAACCACCTCTAACCATCTCTATCTAACCATCCCTAACCACCTCTAACCATCCCTAACCATCTCTATCTAACCATCCCTAACCACCTCTAACCATCCCTAACCATCTCTATCTAACCACCTCTAACCATCCCTAACCACCTCTAACCATCCCTAACCATCTCTATCTAACCACCTCTAACCATCCCTAACCACCTCTAACCATCACTAACCATCCCTAACCACCTCCAACCATCTCTATCTAACCATCCCTAACCACCTCTAACCATCTCTAACCATCTCTAACCATCCCTAACCACCTCTAACCATCTCTATCTAACCATCCCTAACCACCTCTAACCACCTCTAACCATCTCTAACCATCCGTAACCATCTCTATCTAGCCACCTCTAACCATCTCTAACCATCCCTAACCACCTCTAACCATCCCTCACCATCTCTATCTAACCATCCCTAACCACCTCTAACCATCCCTAACCACCTCTAACCATCTCTATCTAACCATCCCTAACCACCTCTAACCATCTCTAACCATCCCTAACCATCTCTATCTAACCATCCCTAACCACCTCTAACCATCCCTAACCACCTCTAACCATCTCTAACCATCTCTAACCATCTCTATCTAACCACCTCTAACCATCCCTAACCACCTCTAACCATCTCTAACCATCCCTAACCATCTCTATCTAACCACCTCTAACCATCCCTAACCACCTCTAACCATCTCTAACCATCCCTAACCATCTCTATCTAACCACCTCTAACCATCCCTAACCACCTCTAACCATCTCTAACCATCCCTAACCATCTCCATCTAACCACCTCTAACCATCCCTAACCACCTCTAACCATCTCTAACCATCCCTAACCATCTCTATCTAACCACCTCTAACCATCCCTAACCACCTCTAACCATCTCTAACCATCCCTAACCATCTCTCTCTAACCACCTCTAACCATCCCTAACCACCTCTAACCATCTCTAACCATCCCTAACCATCTCTATCTAACCATCCCTAACCACCTCTAACCATCCCTAACCATCTCTATCTAACCACCTCTAACCATCCCTAACCACCTCTAACCATCCCTAACCATCTCTCTCTAACCACCTCTAACCATCCCTAACCACCTCTAACCATCTCTAACCATCCCTAACCATCTCTATCTAACCATCCCTAACCACCTCTAACCATCCCTAACCATCTCTATCTAACCACCTCTAACCATCCCTAACCACCTCTAACCATCTCTAACCATCCCTAAACATCTCTCTCTAACCACCTCTAACCATCCCTAACCACCTCTAACCATCTCTAACCATCCCTAACCATCTCTATCTAACCATCCCTAACCACCTCTAACCATCCCTAACCATCTCTATCTAACCACCTCTAACCATCCCTAACCACCTCTAACCATCTCTATCTAACCATCCCTAACCACCTCTAACCATCCCTAACCATCTCTATCTAACCATCCCTAACCACCTCTAACCATCCCTAACCATCTCTATCTAACCACCTCTAACCATCCCTAACCACCTCTAACCATCCCTAACCATCTCTATCTAACCACCTCTAACCATCCCTAACCACCTCTAACCATCACTAACCATCCCTAACCACCTCCAACCATCTCTACCAAACCACCTCTAACCATCTCTAACCATCTCTAACCATCCCTAACCACCTCTAACCATCTCTATCTAACCATCCCTAACCACCTCTAACCATCCCTAACCACCTCTAACCATCTCTAACCATCCCTAACCACCTCTAACCATCTCTACCAAACCACCTCTAACCATCTCTACCAAACCACCTCTAACCATCCCTAACCATCTCTATCTAACCATCCCTAACCACCTCTAACCATCTCTAACCATCTCTAACCATCCCTAACCACCTCTAACCATCCCTAACCATCTCTACCAAACCACCTCTAACCATCCCTAACCATCTCTATCTAACCATCCCTAACCACCTCTAACCATCTCTATCTAACCATCCCTAACCATCTCTATCTAACCATCCCTAACCACCTCTAACCATCTCTATCTAACCATCCCTAACCATCTCTATCTAACCATCCCTAACCACCTCTAACCATCTCTATCTAACCATCCCTAACCATCTCTATCTAACCACCTCTAACCATCTCTATCTAACCATCCCTAACCACCTCTAACCATCCCTAACCATCTCTAACCATCTCTACCAAACCACCTCTAACCATCCCTAACCATCTCTATCTAACCATCCCTAACCACCTCTAACCATCTCTAACCATCTCTAACCATCCCTAACCACCTCTAACCATCCCTAACCATCTCTAACCATCTCTACCAAACCACCTCTAACCATCCCTAACCATCTCTATCTAACCATCCCTAACCACCTCTAACCATCTCTATCTAACCATCTCTAACCATCTCTACCAAACCACCTCTAACCATCCCTAACCATCTCTATCTAACCATCCCTAACCACCTCTAACCATCTCTATCTAACCATCCCTAACCATCTCTATCTAACCATCCCTAACCACCTCTAACCATCTCTAACCATCCCTAACCACCTCTAACCATCTCTAACCATCCCTAACCATCTCTATCTAACCATCCCTAACCACCTCTAACCACCTCTAACCATCCCTAACCATCTCTATCTAACCATCCCTAACCACCTCTAACCATCTCTATCTAACCATCCCTAACCACCTCTAACCATCCCTAACCATCTCTAACCATCCCTAACCACCTCTAACCATCTCTAACCATCCCTAACCATCTCTATCTAACCACCTCTAACCATCTCTATCTAACCATCCCTAACCACCTCTAACCACCTCTAACCATCCCTAACCATCTCTATCTAACCATCCCTAACCACCTCTAACCATCTCTAACCATCCCTAACCATCTCTATCTAACCACCTCTAACCATCTCTATCTAACCATCCCTAACCACCTCTAACCACCTCTAACCATCCCTAACCATCTCTATCTAACCATCCCTAACCACCTCTAACCACCTCTAACCATCTTTATCTAACCACCTCTAACCATCCCTAACCACCTCTAACCATCCCTAACCACCTCTAACCATCTCTAACCATCCCTAACCATCTCTATCTAACCATCCCTAACCACCTCTAACCATCTCTAACCATCCCTAACCACTTCTAACCATCTCTATCTAACCACCTCTAACCATCCCTAACCATCTCTAACCATCCCTAACCACCTCTAACCATCTCTATCTAACCATCCCTAACCACCTCTAACCATCTCTAACCATCCCTAACCATCTCTATCTAACCACCTCTAACCATCCCTAACCATCTCTATCTAACCATCCCTAACCACCTCTAACCATCCCTAACCATCTCTATCTAACCATCCCTAACCACCTCTAACCACCTCTAACCATCCCTAAACATCTCTATCTAACCACCTCTAACCATCCCTAACCACCTCTAACCATCCCTAACCATCTCTATCTAACCATCCCTAACCACCTCTAACCATCCCTAGCCATCTCTATCTAACCACCTCTAACCATCTCTAACCATCTCTATCTAACCACCTCCAACCATCCCTAACCATCTCTAACCATCTCTATCTAACCATCCCTAACCACCTCTAACCATCCCTAACCATCTCTATCTAACCATCCCTAACCACCTCTAACCATCCCTAGCCATCTCTATCTAACCACCTCTAACCATCCCTAACCACCTCTAACCATCTCTAACCATCCCTAACCATCTCTAACCATCCCTAACCACCTCTAACCATCCCTAACCATCTCTATCTAACCATCCCTAACCACCTCTAACCATCCCTAGCCATCTCTATCTAACCACCTCTAACCATCTCTATCTAACCACCTCCAACCATCCCTAACCATCTCTAACCATCTCTATCTAACCATCCCTAACCACCTCTAACCATCCCTAACCATCTCTATCTAACCATCCCTAACCACCTCTAACCACCTCTAACCATCCCTAACCATCTCTATCTAACCACCTCTAACCATCCCTAACCACCTCTAACCATCTCTATCTAACCATCTCTAACCATCTCTAACCATCCCCAACAATCTTTATCTAACCATCCCTAAAGGCTTGCAAAGCTGTTTTTAGGCGCGCTCTAGCGGCGAAACGGTTAGTCCTACTAAAAAACATTACGTATAAGAAATGTAGGAAATTTCATGTACTTTAATTTTGTATAGAGTGTGTTTGTCGAAAAAACGCACTCTTTCTTAAATATAGGCCAAAAACTGAAAATAAGTGCCAAAATTTGATAGAAAAGTGCCAGAAAACAAAGTTCTGGCCAAATGTTTGCCTGTAAAATTCAAATTTGTGTTCAGCGACCCAGAAAGAATTAAAGTGTAAAAAAAATTTTTAGAGGGGTAATATTCCCCATAAATTCCAAACATGAAACGGTCTGTCAAGTGGAGATATTTTCCATTAAAAAAACTATTTCTTCGAAAATTCGCTCGTATAGCCATGCTGCATGACTGGGGATTTTTTCCATGAGCTAACCTCAACAGTGTATTTTTCAACAAAATTTTACTCAACGTGATGACAATTGATAATTAATATGAATTCACTTGATTAAAAAACGCATTGTCATACAATTACGAGTAATACGAATTTCGCAATATATCATTCGATATTGGCAATATCGATATTTTGTGGCGATAATATCGCTGTATCGTTACCCATATCAAATATCGGAAGATCCTCGATATCCAAAAAACCCTAGTTGTCCCCAGCCTGACAGTCACTAAGGGCGGAGTCAATCAAACTGTCCAATATTCTAGTAAGTGAACGATCTTCAGTTTGTCAATTTGGACATCATTTGTAAAATTATTTAATAATTTCTCGGTAGAACGACGATTTTGGCAGATCATTTCATGTCATCAAACGATGTCCACGTTCAAACTGAAGATCGTTCACTCACTTGAATATTGGACATTGTGACGAAACGTTTGTTGGTTCCACGTCCGACATCACAAACTGCTGTGACGTACGTGCGTGTGTGAAGTGGACGACTGTAACCCTTTTTGTAACCTCCTCCCAGAGGTTTTGTTCACGTCACGAGACTTCCGATACATCGGAGATATCCGCATCGATACTATTCGGAAG